>CAWYPQ010000576.1:0-32545 GCA_963965965.1 Trididemnum nubilum | reverse complement strand
CCGGGAACCCCCCAAATGGACCCCCAAAAATGAATTTTTTAATGGGTTAACCTAGGGTGCCAGTTTTTTTTTGATATCAGTAGACACTTAAGAGATAAAAATTTTGACATGGCTTGGAGGTACCACTCCCCCGGGGACCCCCCCAAAATGGACCCCCAAAAATAATTTTTTTTATTGGTTTAACTTAGGGTGCCAGTTTTTTTTTGATATCAATAGATATTTAGGAGACAAATATTTTGACATGGTTTGGGGTACCACTTTCCTTGGGACCCCTTCAAATGGATCCCCAAAATCAATTTTTTGAATGGCTCAAGCTAGGACGTTAATTTTTTTTTTATACCAGCAGATGTTTAAGAGACAAATATTTTGACATAATCCCAATGGCTTACGCTTGAATACGATGTTTTTTTGTTTTTTTATTATTATCAGTCACTATGTTGTCGATAAAATAACGCATGTGCATTGTACAAGTTAATCAGGTTTAGTTACTCAGGTTTAATCACCTTCACAGGTTTAGACAAGACAAACTATGGAAAAGGTTACTGGAAACTGGGAAGACAGTGTACAAGTTGTCGATAAAATATATATTTTGACAATGTTTGAAATTCCAAACCCTCTTGGGTATCCAAGATGATAGGAGGGTTGGGGGCTACACTCCCCTTAGCCAAGACACCGAAAAACTTTAACCAAAAATACAACTGTTTACATAATACATATGTCTTGAACTGGACCTAAAAGTAAAGGGAGCTGGGCAATTCTGAAGTTTGCCATCTCGAAAAAGCAGCTCAACAACAAGTTATGTTGTGCTACATTTACTACAATCAATGGTTATGTGATTTGGTAATTCTTCGTATTGTGTGGAATGTATCCACCATACGCTTGCTATGCTTCCCACAAGTCACAACTTTTGACTTATGTTTGCTAATCAACTCTGAGCAGATCACTTCGGGAAATGGTTGATTGCAAAACTCTTCTACTCGGTTCATAAAAAGTCGCGGACTTGCGCTTGCGGACTTCAAGAATTTTGAAGTTGCGGACTTGTGGTTGCGGATTCAAGAATCCTGAAACGTCGTTGCGTACTTGCGGATTAAGCTTAAAAACATGCAATTGCCGACTTGCGGTTGCGGATTGAGCAATTTGAAATTCGGTTGCGGACTTGCGGACTGCGGACTTAAAAAAAAAAACTTGCGGTGCCCAGCACTGGTGCTCAATATCCTGTAAATTCCAAAAACCATAAATTTGCCCTCCAACAATTGATTTTTCAATGACTTAACCTGATGGGTTATTTTTTAGGATCAAAAACGATAACGTTGATAATTTTTTGACTTGATTTGTACTTTTATGAAGGTTCCAAAATTAAATATTTTGAATAATTGCTGATTTCACGGTTGACAAAAAGTACTTTTGAGCGTCACAGCATTATAAACTACGCGTCGGTCGTTCACTGGGTTTGCTGGCAAACTCCCATCTAGTTGCTCTGATTGTTTTGTATCGAAATAAGCAACTTTGAATTGGTTTCAAAAGTTTGTGCTGAAAACCGCCAATGTTCCCATTTGAGAACATAGTCATATCTCGTAAACGATAAATATTTCGCCGCTTATCCAACTAAATTCACGCCTTTTTCTTGAAGTTTTGTCGCAATTTGACAATCATAACATATAGCCATAAGTGGGCACAAGTCCGTTAATCGTTAATTCGTTAATAACGAAGCTAACTTTTTCATTAACTTGTTAATCCGTTAAAAAGTTTTTGCATGTTAACGGACTAAATTAACTTCCGTTAAGTTCTGTTAACGGACTAAAGTAACTTCCGTTAAGTTCTGTTAACTTCGGTTAAGGTTTTTATCGTTAGTATCTTGCAGCTTCGTTGTGCATTTGAACTTGTTTTGATTTTGAAATTAGATTAGACTGTAAAATGTAACTTTCGAAGCACAAAAAGACCACCATAGCAATAAATATTTCCTTACAATCAAATCAGCTCAACAGCATCAATACGTGTTCTAGAAGCGAGTGAATAAAACGAAATATAAACTAGATGGGAGTTTGCCAGCAAACCCAGTGAACGACCGACGCATAGCTAATGCTGTGACTCTCAAAAGTACTTTTTGTCTACCGTAAAATCAGCAATTATTCAAAAATATCTGATTATGAAACCTCCAGAAAAGTAGAGTCAAAATATTGGTCAGTTAAATATCTCCTGATATCATAAAACACTGGCACCCTAGCTTGAGCCGTTTAAAAATTGATTTTTGGGGGTCCCAGGGGGAGTGGCACCCCCAAACTATGTCAAAATATTTGTTTGTTAAATATCTGCTGATATCAAAACAGACTGGCACCCAAGTTGAGCCATTCAAAACATTGATTTTTGGGGGGTCCATTTGTCAGTTTGGGGGTTTTGGGGGGTTCAAAAAATTGATTTTGGGGGGGTTTATTTCGGGGGATCCCGGGGGGGTGGCACCCCCAAACTATGTCAAAATATTTGTCTCTTAAATATCTACTGATATCATAAAACACTGGCACTCTAAGTTAAGCCGTTCAAAAGCTTGATTTTTGGGGGTCCCCGGGGGTGTGGCACCCCCAAACTATGTCAAAATATTTGTCTCTTAAATATCTACTGATATCAAAGAAAAATGGCACCCTAGGTTAAATGGTTAAAAAACTTGCTTTTGGGGGGTCCATTTGGGGGGTCCCCGGGGGGGTGGTACCCCCAAATTATGTCAAAATATTTGTCTCTTAAATATCTACTGATATCAAAGACAAATGGCACCCTAGGTTAAATCGTTAAAAAATTTATTTTTGGGGGGGTCCATTTGGGGGGGTCCCCGAAGGGGTGGTACCCCCAAATTATGTCAAAATATTTGTCTCTCAAATATCTACTGACAACAAAAAAAACTAGCACCCTAGGTTGAGCCGTTCAAAAATTTGATTTTTTTGGGGGGGTCCCGGGGGGGTGGTACCCCCAAACCATGTCAGAATATTTCTCTCTTAAATATCTACTGATATCAAAGAAAAATGGCACCCTAGGTTAAATGGTGAAAAAATTTGTTTTTGGGGGGGTCCATTTGGGGGGGTTCCCGGGGGGGGGTGGTACCCCCAAATTATGTCAAAATATTTGTCTCTCAAATATCTACTGATATCAAAAAAAACTGGCACCCTAGCTTGAGCCGTTCAAAAAATTGATTTTTTGGGGCCCCATTTTGGGGGGGTCCCGGGGGGGTGGTACCCCCAAACCGTGTCTAAATAATTCTCTCTTAAATATCTACTGATATCCAAAAAAAATGGCACCCTAGGTTATATGGTTAAAAAAATTTGTTTTTGGGGGTCCATTTGGGGGGATCCCCGGGGGGGTGGTACCCCCAAATTATGTCAAAATATTTGTCTCTCAAATATCTACTGATATCAAAAAAACTGGCACCCTAGCTTGAGCCGTTCAAAAAATTGATTTTTTGGGGCCCCATTTTGGGGGGGTTCCCGGGGGAGTTGCCCCAAAAAAATTTCAGGAGACACAATTGCGTATGTACCTCAACAACTTCACACAAAAATTAGATTTCTATGTTTTGTGGTTTAGGAGAACTCGAGCGTACAAGATTTAGGAAGAAAAAAAAGGAAAAAAAAGGAAAAAAAAGGAAAAAAAAGGAAAAAAAAGGAAAAAAAAAGGAAAAAAAAAAGGAAAAAAATAAGAAAAAAACCTCATCGCGGCCGAAAGTGGGTTGGTAGGGATGAAAGGATATCTTAAGACATATAACCATGAGAAATATTTTTTGCCGTACTTAAGCCGTTTTTGACTTAGACCGCTTTTTACGCCAAACTTTCGGGGCGGTTTTCGGGTCATAAACCCGAAGTCACGTGACCGATTGCCTCGAAATTTGGTACAAACATAAAACTCATTAATCTCAAACTGCTGTCAAAATTTCATGTAGTTAGACCAAACGGTTCTCGAGTTATAAGCAAAAGTCTGAAATCTCGCACTCGTTAGTTTGAAAATGGCCGAGTAAAAACAAAGGAACACGCGACGCGAGCGTCGGTCGTTCCAATTACATGCAAAGTGTTAACGGATTAACGGACTTTATTAACTTCCGTTCATTAAAGCTGAAAATAATGGATTAAAGTTAACGGAGGTGTGAAGTTTGTTAACGGGCTAGTGGTTAACGAAGCTAACGTTTTGCATTAACTTGCCCACCTATGCATATAGCGGTAAGATAAGGGTTAATACTGCAAGTCCAAATATTTTACTGATAAAAGGTTTAAGAAGTCATCTGCAATCATGGACTTCACAAACCCAAATACCTATTAAATTCATCCCGACAGAGTGAGTTACTTAATAATAGTAGTAGAGTATGTCAACTTTGACTCCGCTCTTTGAGGTTGAAATGCTTTTGGATCTCTAGAAATGTGGGCCCTTGTACCTTGTTATACTGTAGAATTAATTAAGGCTTTCAAGTCAGAGAAATGCAACAAAACGTTAAGTTCGGTGCAAGTGTATGGCTTTTGATACATTTTCCTCTTTTTTTAATTAATTCGGGCACGATTGGATGCCCTAAAGGCTATGTAGCAAAAACAGTGACCAATTACCAGTAGTGAATAGGTTGAATGATATTTTTGCTGTAGGCAAGTTTGATTACAGTGTTATGGTGTGATACCAAAACTTAACGTGGAAACCTGAACTCTTCTGGGCCCCCTTGGCCCAGGCCTGGGTACTATGTACCCCCTGAACCCCCTCTCGCAGGCCCTGGGTATGCGATGATGTGAGCAGTGTTACATCCAGACGGTGTGCATGCTAGGCGGTTGTATGAGCACGAGTCAGTTCTTTGTTTCATGTTTTCGAGTGATTGGTCCATAGCTGGCGCTCAGTCCCAGCTATTATGTGGCAGTTTCAAATAAGTCTTAAGTGGGATGATCAATGATCATGTTGCATTGCTGTATATCAAAAAAAAAACGAAATATTTTCAAAATTGCTCTCAACAGGCTGCATAGGGTTGTATGCACAACTGCGGCGAAATAATGGCACAGCATGCGCTATACGTTGTGAGCTTGCGGCAGGTAGCACACGAAAAAAATGTGAAAAAAAACAACAAAGGAAACAGTCAGCTGGGTCCCCCTAGAGATCATAACTGTGAGCTCTCTCTTCTACCAAAATTTGGCGTCCTCGAAGAACATGACTTTGTGAGCCGTTAAAACAGTATTTTGTGTGTGCTAGTGTGAATGTTTATTGAGCACCATTGGTGCTGCGAGATACTGTTTTAGACATGGTGTGCAAGATCTGCAGCTCTCGGCTTCATGTCAAGAGAAACCCGGACAGGCACGTCGATTCCCGGGGGGGTTGGGAGAGATACGGACCACCCCAAAGACATGCATTAGGGAGGTCCGAATGGTAAAGGACCACCCCCAATAAAAATGACCATGTTTGCTATTTATTATGAATACCAACAAAATAGCATCTCTGTCTTGACAGATTTTTCTTGCTCAAAATCTTGAAAACTGCTTAGCATATCACAGCGCTGGGCTAAGATTTTATAATAATATTGACAATAAAACGATTATGTTTATCACCTAGCCAATATATTGCACAATTTTTATTTGTGTACATCACAAACTCATTATTGTGACTGTGTGTCTGTCAGTAAATAGAAAATGAAAGTCCTCACTGTTACAGCAGAGCATTGATGGGCGAGGGCAGACTGAGACTTGCAGCGTCAAGTCAAGTTTATTTTACCTAACGCTCAAAGTTCGCAGGAAGGAATCAGTGAAAAGACCATGCGGCCATCTAAGCCAACTGCACCTATAGCAATACTTAACAGTAACTGGCGTTAACTTAAGCTTGGCAATAAATAATAATACAAAACAACGTAAAGTAAGGTAAGCACTTGAACAACACAATCTCCCCACCCACAGGCACATCCGATGTCACACGCTGAACAACAAAACATACTAAATTTAGGTTAAAGTTACCCACTCAACCCGAATTACACCAACCTCAATCAAAAACATCCCAGTCTAAGGCGGGCCTGCGACGTCAGATGTTGCTGTAGGTGGGAAAAAATTCATACCAAGCATCCACCCACAACTACATCAAGCGATGTTGTTAACTGAACAACATTTGCATAAAAAATATTTACATTAAAAAAATGCACTGCAAGCTACAAGTCAGTCCCATCAAGAAATCACCTACGGCTTAACGTCGAGCACAGTTAATTTTAAGGTCAAGCTCGAGGATCAGGTGCACCCATTCCGTAAAAGCCAGTTCTGAAACGCATTAACCTGAACTATAGTATCATAAACGACTATAATAGTAGGAAGCAAACATAACCAACCGAAAGCCCGACCTGAAGGCAAAAAAAAACAACCAGAAGGAATAATATTTGCGTATCTCTGCGTAAAAGAAAAAAAAAGTATTACAGATCACAACCAGAAACTAATACACCATAAACATACCACCCACTGCCTAATTACTGTAAAAAAACAAAAACTCTTCAAGTCCTCTTTTTGGATTTTTTTGAGAAAAAAGGCTGATACAGTAGAAGCTAAATATCACAACATCGGCTATAATGACAATTCGCTGTTAAGAACACATTTTTGATGGTCGCGACAGTATTCTACCGGCAAAATTTCTACTGCTGTAGAGACAATTCGCTTTTAACGACACTTTTTTCATGGTGAGTTGAGGTATTGTAATAGCCGGTTTCCACTTTACTGTATATTCAAGTAACGAAAACTAAACATGACCTGGAGCGTTTCTCTAATATAACTAGATTATAAATAAGAGCATTTTTGATCAAACAGCTACATCAAATGGCCACTCGTGTGGCCGAGCGGGTCCTCCGCTCGTTGATCAGTCGCGAGCGTGCGGAGTTCGTTTGGTTCGCGGACGTGGTGCATATCATCAACAAATATCAATTTCAACTAATATTAATGCAGGCCCGGCGCCATGGGGGGCATTTTGGGGCCGTGCCCCCCAAATGACTGCTTGTACCCCCCCAAATGAAAATTGTGTCCCCCCAAGCAAGGACTGTGCCCCGAAGAAATTAACTGTCTCGGGGCTACTGGAGTGCAAATCGAGGCCTAAGACTCCCAAATTGGTGTTTACCGCCCGTATTTTCGTAATTTGGGTGGACTCACACCAGATTTCTTAAAACTTTTGTGATAGAGACCTTTTTTTTTTTTTTTTTGGTCTTCACTTAAGAATTTGTGAAAAATCGAAAGAATTTTAGACGTTAACCTGAATTTGTGGAAATTTTTGAACTGAAGACCTTTTTTTTGTTCTTCACCTTGTACGTTTGATCCACACTGGAATAAATTTCTCGTGCCCCTCTCGAATTCACATACATAAACTTCTTGTCTTCTCGTGCCCCCTCAAAATTTATTTCTGCCCCCCCAGTCACGCTTTCCTGGCGCCGGGCCTGTTTTAAAGGAAGGTAGGCAAAAGATCGTTTTTCCATTGCTGTTTTGCGCATTGTAGAAGTTAATAGTAGCAGCAATCTTTTATTGCCAAGCAAAAACAAAAAAAATAAATCGCAAATTTAGCAAGCATTTAAAGATAAGATTTAGCACGACGAAAAGGAGCGAAAGACCCAAATAAGAATGTTGCCTAATCAAGCGACACGGTCTCCTTAGAAATAGTACAAAATTCGGCTGTAGGATTTCGACACTAACGGAAAGTTTAGTTTTGATTTTGGTAATTAGAAAAAAAATTTAAAAAGTGGTAAAAAAAAAAGGAAAAAAAAAACACACAGATAGGCCTGTATCGCCTGCATTTTAATGTCCGCACAAGTAAACAATGGTTTGACTTAATGGAATTTCAAAAAGTAAAGCTTTAGTATTTTTAATGATGTTTTGTCACTGGAAATTAAAACTTGATCTCTTATTTGTCTTGGTAAACTATTCCAAATTTTAACACCAGAAATTTTAAGCGATTGATTAGTTTTTACCAATAAATCTATTTGCACGTAAAAATCTTTAGAAGAAGCACTTGGGGTCGAGTACGTATGCAATTATGGATTGAGGACAAACTTCTAAAAATCATTAATTGATTGCCACAAAATACAGGCAATTTATTTAAAATGACTTCAGCCATAAATTTGGCAACTTCTAATTTGTAAATTCCATCGATATTTAGGACTTGCAGTAGTTCATATGATGGTTTTAATCTAGTTTTTGTACCAAATTTTTTGTATAATGTAGTCTATTTATGATACGATTTTGTGTTGACTTGTAGTTTGTGTTTAATGATTTTGGAAGAACTTTCCCAGCAAATAATTGCATATTGGAGATGAGAATATACTAAACTATAATGAACTGACATTTAAGGCCTTTAAGGTATATAGCCTACTTCAGGGCCACTGAGAGGGGGGGCAGGGGGGACAATGACCCCAAGGCCCATGAACTTAAATGGGCCCATGAGGGGGCCCATTGGCTTCAGTGACACTGAGAGCTCGAAATGTGAAGCCCTGAAGACCTTTTTTGTTTTAGATCACCTCATTTTCGGACCAAACTGCAACATTTTCTTCGCCTATTTCGGACCTCACAAAACTGAAAATCCGGCATATTTGAGCTGGCCCCGGGCCCACGTTTGGCTCTCGGCGCCCCAGGCCTACTTGCATAATTTATAGATGGCACCAGAAGCAGCTGATAATTTGATTTCAATGTGTTTAATGTGCTTGTTCATAGTGAGTTTGTCATCAAGAAATACTTCTAGTCTAGACCTTTTATGCAATTGGCCTGTTTTATATTACAATCATTCGTTTGTGGAAAGATTGCTTCTTTGCTTTTTGTAAAACTGTTGTACCACAACCACGCAGCTCTTCGATTGAAGAAAATAATGTACCGGTATACTCCATTGGATCATTGAAGATAAAATAGGCTACCGATATTTGTTTAGAAAAAGATTAGTACCTATGAGCCAGGTTGATTATTTAATGCAGTTGTGGAAGTCGTAACACTAACATGGTGTCGCTAGACATGGTGCCATCCGGGTGGGGACCTAATGGACGGTGTCATCATAGGCGATTCAGGATTTTTAATTGGGGGAAGGGGACCAAATCACATGCAATGACGTCATCACACAATTTCGAAGTGAGGAACTTTGTATGGGGCAAAGATATTGTAAAATGGAAGATCAGAAACCGAGGCCTAGTTTGGCACGCAACCAGGATTTTGCTGAATGGGGAGGACTTGAAGTAAATGATGACAAGTGAAAATGTCTTATGGTGAGCAAACTAGTGTAACTCAAATACATCACAGACGAGAATCTGAAGTCGAAGTCCCCAGCTGTTGACGATTTTTTGTAATTTTTTGAAAATATAAGCTATTTTAATGTCATTGGATCACATTTTGCGCGTTTTTAGAGTAATTTGAAAGAACTAAATTTTTAACATTTAGAAAGCCAATTGAAAAATTAAATTGTTCAATTTTCTTTTTACTAACAATTTAAGTCCAAAACAAGATTAAAATCTTGCATTTTGGGGTTAACTTTGCATGTGATTTGGCCCAGGTAGGCGGAAATAAGATGCATTGCCTCCTGCAATATTTTAGCTTTAGATAATAATCCACTTGAAGATTTGCTTTAAGAGATTTTGTTTTGTTATGAAAATAACCAGTTGTACGAGTACATGTAACGACCTAGGGGCCCACGCCCCATCAATTTAAATTCAATAATTTATTCAATAAGCATTTTTGCGAGCTAATTTTTTTTCAAAAGCATTTTGTCGCGCAAACACTGGCGAGGTGGAGGTGAATTGTTACAGAAAATTAATCAGTACAATAGATGGTTATTGGTAAAGCCTATAAATAATAATGCTTTTACTCTGGCCAGATATACATCGCACAGGGCTCCTGGCACTTTATGGATTTTTGCTGCAATTTCCCGTCAAATATAGTTGAAAACAAAAAAATTCTTCTGCCCACCACCCTTCGGGGACCCCCCCAAAAATCAATGCTTTGAATGGCTCAACTTAGGGTGCCAGTCTGTTTTGATATCAGCAGATATTTAACAGACAAATATTTTGACATAGTTTGGGGGTGCCACCCCCCCAGGAACTCCCCCAAATAGACCCCCCAAAAATCAATTTTTTGAATGGCATAACTTAAGGTGCCAGTTTGTTTTGATATCAGGAGATATTTAACAAACAAAGATTTTGACATAGTTTGGGGGTGCCATCCTCCCAGAGACCCCCCAAAAGGACCCCCAAAAATCAATTTTTTGATTGACTCAACCTAGGGTGCCAGTGTTTTATGATATCAGGAGATATTTAACTGACAAATATTTTGACTCTACTTTTCTGGAGGTTCCATAATCAGATATTTTTGAATAATTGCAGATTTTACGGTAGACAAAAAGTACTTTTGAGCGTCACAGCACTAGTTTTGCATTGGTCGTTCATGGGGTCTGCTGGCAAACTCCCATCTAGTTGAATTGCCGCTAACGTTCATCACGTGATGTTGTGCTCCAAATTGCTCCAGCGCAGCTGCATAGTGCGAACTATGCAATGGGGCAGCGTAACACTACATATCGTCAACCAGGACGACTTTGAACACTTCACTAAAACAATCTTTGTTTTTTGTTCAATACTTTTCTAGACCAAGAGTGGTCTTTTAGTAGGTTAGTGTTTGAACTTTGATAGATTGTTTTTCTTTTTTCCCGACTAGCACAGGGTCACGTGACAATGACGTCATCATATCAACAAAATAATTCTCAAAAATAGGGCGATATATTACACCATAGACTACTATATACATGGACCGTAAACTGATGACGTCACGGTTTTATTAATTGGCGATTACTCGGTAACGCGAATGAGTTTTGTTTTCAAATTTGAAACATTAGTTTCTTGAATTTTTTAACATTTTTTGATATTTTTTCCTAACAAATATAGGCTTTAAGAAAATAGTTACAAATACGCATTTCAAAACATGCATTAAGACACGTTACGCTTGACTGCACGTAGTAGATTTTCAGTTTGTGTTGAGGTTGTATGCGTGGAGTTGCTTAGTGTGTTTACATTTTTGGCTGATAAAGCGAGCTAAAACGTTTTTTAAAGTTCTGTGTGTGTTAATTTTTTAAAGATATTGAGTATTTTAGCAATTCTGTGAAAGCTAGACTTTTTGTGTGGAAAGAACTATAGGTACAGGTGTCTGCTCTAGGGCTGATAATATCGAGGTCAAATTTCTGTATTGCTGGGTGCTCCTATACCCGCAAAGCTAAGGGCATAAGAAAGGGCTTGTTATTTACAATAAGAAATCCAGGATTTGCCAGAAACAATAAAGAAAAGGATCATAGAACAGCTTTAACAGCTTTTATTCTGTCTCTTCGGGACTCCTCCAAAGGTGACAGAATCTAAGAGTTGCTTCACAAAGAAGTGTAAGTACCAGAAGAACTTTTCTGTGAGTTGGGCCAATTATTTTCTGATGTGGCTTTATTAAATTAGAAATGAACCTATGCCTGCTTTAATACCTAGCCTACTGTGCTGTAGCTTCTACCAGAACAGTTTCCTGTTTTTCAGTAATTCGATTGGACAGAATTTTAGCACAGATCATTGTCGTGAATCGTTTCTTGACAGTATAGTGTCGTAATCTAATCCTGAAAAAGCTATTCACGTGCTTAAAGAGATGCAGAGTTTATTTGGTAAAACTGGTACAAAAATGATAATGATAACAACTGCAAACTGCTATGGGATGAACAAAACATAGCAATTTTAGTTGCATATAGACTTACAAAATATAAATATAGTTTTCACAATGCGATAGCAAGTTAATAAACACATGTCCCATTTTTCGCCCAATATCAGGTGAAAAGCGGTTTCGTCCCATTTTTTGCCCAAAATCAGGTGAAGAGCAAAAAAAAAAATTAAGGTCTTCACTCAGATTTTTTCCCATTTTTCGCCCAAATTCAGGTGAAGAGCAAAAGAAAAAAGGTCTTCACTCAGATTTCATCCCATTTTTCGCCCAAAGCCTGTGAGAAACGCACACAACATACCCTTTGTGTAATCAAACCTAATGCCCAACTTGCAAAGAGGAGGGGGGCATGCCTTAATTTTGCTCACTTTTCTGTGCAATTTTGCAATCCTGGCGACCCAAAGGAGGGGGCCATGGCCCAATGGCCTCCCCCTAATACGCCCCTGACCCCATCTTTGAGTGGTAGACAGATGGCCGGCAACTCCTAAGCGAGCTTGTTATAGCGGCTCCGTCGTTTTCTCGCAAAGGAGGATAAAAATATGACTAAATAAACAAATTTTTGTCTTTTTTGAAATTAAGGATTTAGCAACACCCAAAATAAGCTTTTTGAAGTCAATTTCTTTCACTTGTTTGCTAGTTTCACGATTGTGCAGCATGTAAATGCCGGTAAAATATTCCTAAAGTTTTGGTACTGGGTGGTAAAGTCGATTTGGTATTCTTGCCATTTTTTTTTGGAAATTCACTTTCTGGTTAATCCATGCGTAAAAGTTTGATTGTGTGTTCGACTTCAAAATATTTTTTTGTCGTCTTCTTTAGAATATACCCACTAATATACTCCAGGATCTCTGTAAACATGCTGTTTAAATTATGAAATTGTCTTGCTTTTGCTGCGTATTTGTGAATCTAAACTGATATCCTAATTTGCAGCCTGTAAACAAACTTCATTATTTTTATGAAAACGTCTCTGTAGCAATTGAAACACTGATTATAACGTATTTGTATTTCGCCAACTTTACTGTAGAATCTAGATGGTGCACACAGTGGCATAGCAAGGGGTGCAGGCGGCTTCTTGGTTGAGCTTTATGTAAGTTTTTTCTTATACTATTTGCCTAAAAATTAAATACCACTAACATTGATAATTGATATATATATATATTCGGTCAACCAACATGAAACATGAGCTCGAAAATTTAAATTCTATGGTATAAATGTAGGACCTATGTGCGAGGTATTCGCGGTCAATCAGTATCAATTGGTTTTCCTAGCGCTGTTCGTGAAGTTGCTGAATTTTGTTTTACCATTGTCTCGCAGTTTTTTCGTACTTTTATAAAAAATTTACTTGTAATTGAAGTGAGAATTTGAGACGAGAGAACAAAGAGCAGAAAACTCTATAAACTATTATTTTATAACAGCTCAGATAGCCGAGTGGATAGAGCGTCTGCTTCTGGAGCTGTAGACTCGGGTTCATTTCCGAGTTGGGTCAAAACAATGACTTGAAAATTGGTATTCACAGCTTCCCTGCTTGACGCTCAGCATTAAAGGGATAGTGTGGAGAACAAACCGGCAAGTTTGCTTGTTGTGAAGTTGGGAAGGGCACTTGAAACTTTTAAGTGGTAGACAGGTGGCAGCTTGACTCGAAGACTGCAAGGTCACTTCGCTGTCTCCTGGCCGAGCTACGAGTTACCTCGGCAAATAAAATAAGTACAGTAAACTAAACTATAATATGTGGCCTACTACAGCAGCTATAGGCCTAGTATGCTCAAAAGCAGCTGTTTCAGCCGCCATCGCGAAAATTATTTTGCTCTTCCCGTCACCAACAGAAAATCTGCTCTGTTGCGCACCACGTGTTGAGAGTGGGGGTTAGCTAGTCCGGCGAAGTACCGGTACCAGTAATTCTCGTTTATGGTAATAGCTCAAATATAGTAATTAAAAGAGTGCAAAAGAAATAAGCTTAAGATCGCCATGAAGTTGGCCGTTTTTTTTTGTTTCACAAGCAGTAAACCATAGATGGGCACGAGTCCGTTAATCGTTAACCCGTTAATAACGAAGCTAAGTTTTTCATTAACTCGTTAATCCGCTTAAAAGTTTTTTCATGTTAACGGACTAAATTAACTTCCGTTAAGGTTTTTATCGTTAATATCTTACACCATTCATTCATCGTATCAGTATAAACCAGTTTGCACTGGTAACACTTGTTGCGTATTAGCACGAGTTTTATAGAAGAAAGCGAAGAAAGGACCTCTTTTTGTGACAAATAATAAGCTGCAGCCTCATAGGTCTATTAATTACCGCTGTTCGCAATTTCCAAAGATTTTCTGGTCGCAGCTTCGTTAGTGCATTTGAACTTATTTTTATCTTGAAATTAGATTAGGCTGTAAAATTTAATTTTCAAAACACAAAAAAAACACCATAGCAATAAATATTTTCTTACAGTCAGCTCAACAACGCCAATACGTGTTCTAGAAGTGAGCGAATAAAAAGAAATGTAAATTACACGCAAAATATTAACGAATTAACGGACTTTATTAACTTTCGTTAATGAAAGCTGAAAATAAGGGATTAGCGTTAACGGAAGTGTGAAGTTTGTTAATGGACCAGTGGTTAAGGAAGCTAACGTTTTGCATTAACTTGCCCGCCTATGCAGTAAACAAAGGTCTTCCAGATTCTCGTTCGTCTAGCCCCGCAACATTGACTTCGAATTGCATCGTAGAGTTTGCTTTGACCACGGCATCCATAACTTTTATGAGCACCACAGCAGCATCTTCCTGAGGCAGATTGAATATGCGATAAGCTTCTTCACACATGGATGAGTATTTACTATAGAAAGTACTTGAATCCGGTTTCGTTCATTACGACGGGATTAATTCGCTGAGTGATTTCGAGTTGTCTTCCAAAAATTTTTTTGGTAGTTCAATTCTAATTTTTCCCAAAAATTCGCGAGTCACTTTCACTATTAATTGCAAGTTTTCCGGGGTGATGCTGATCTGGTGATTGATACTCTGTTGCTCCTTTTTGTGTGACTTTAGCTTCTTAGCAGACGTGAAAGTCTCATCGCAATGCGAGATGGAATCCAAAATTTCAAGGTCTGCTGCAATCCAGTCATTGTCTATGTCTTCTCGAAGAAACTTTTTACTTAAACCTACATATACCTACCTAAAACCTAACAATTTGGCTGCAAGAGCTAGTGCTCAGTAGCCTATTGCCTGCCAAACTTTCCGAATCTACTACGTGCATTGAAGCGTATCGTGTCTGATTACGTCATAATGAGTTGCCGGTCCATATATATATATAGTAGTCTATGATTACACCATTGCTATTGACATGTGCATCCCTGATTCTGGTCAAGTAGCGATAGATGACTGCAGGCTTGAACCCATGACAACGTGGTCGATAGCTAACCGCCCTCACCACTCGCCCGCTACGTATCACAAAAGCAATTTAGACTTTTAAATTAATGCATGTCCACAATGCAAGCTGAGTGCGCATTCACATTTTTTTGAATCCGGTTAGCTGTAGTTTATTGAGATGTAAAGTCGAAATTTTAATTAGAGCTGGTGTCAATGGATAAAGAATGGGATTATTAGTTAAAGTTGTGGACTGATTTAAAAATTTTTTTTATCAAAGCGTATTTTTGTTTTGGAGTATTTCAGAGTGGAGTGTTGTTATAAAATTTCGGACTGAGTTAGAGCCAGAGTCAGTTAAACAATTTCGGAGTGGATCCAGAGTGGAAAAATTAGCTACTCCGCAACGCTCTAATTCAAAGACATTTCAGGCAAAGGCAACTTTGCGCTTGTAAGTGAAGGTTTTAGTGCATGTTGGTAGGTGTTCAAAGTCGCCCCAGAGGCCGGAGCGACTATGAACGCTTTTTGAGATAGAATATATGGCTTTAGCGAAAGACAATTTGGGTTTAGAAAAAATTAATCTAGTTCTTTGGCAATATGCAACATTCATGACGAATTATTAAATAATGTTGATGAAGGAAAATATAGTTGCTGTATTTTTTTAGATTTAAGTAAAGCGTTTGATTTTGTCCAACTCGACATATTATTATGCAAGCTAGAAAAACTTTATGGATTTTGAGGAAATCCTCTAGAATTAATGAAAAGTTACCTAACTAATACAGTACAATGTACCAAAATTGGTAACAGTAAATCCAAGCTGCTAAAACTAGATTGCGGTGTTCCACAAATATCATCACTTGGTCCTCTACTTTTTATGCTATATGTAAATGACCTTCCTCAAGTTTCAGAATTTTCCACCACGCTATTCGCTGACGATACTTATTTGGCACTATCAGATAAAAGTTTGGTGAGTCTTGAAACCAAGGTAAATACACAGCTTCAGAATATCGATAATTGGCTCAGAAGAAATAAATTATCCTTAAATTATTCAAAAACGACCTATTTGTTATTCAATAAACATCCTTACCAATCAATTAAAACCAAATTCACGGTAGTCATGAATGAAAAGGAACTTAGACGTAGTGATTTTGTAAAGTACCTGGGTGTTTACATTGATGAAAAACTGACTTGGTCTGTACATATTAATAAACTGTCTTTACAATTGGCTAAGCACAATGCAATGTTGTATCAAATTCGCGACTATGTAGCTTAACATACTTTGAACATGCTGTACTATACTTTTGTATACAGTATTCTAAATTATGGTATCATTGTCTGGGGCACAGCAAATCAAAACCAATTGCATGAAATAAACGTGAGAATGAACAACATTGTGCGCACTATAACTTGGAACAATACGTTTTCTCATGTTACTCATTTGTATAAAAAATTAAATTGTCTGAAATTGAATGACATTTACCATTTGGAACTTGCTAAGTTTATGCATAAAATTTGTAATAATAAATTGCCACTTTTGTTTCAACAATGATTTAATAAAATTGAATTAGTACACTCTTATCAAACAAGAAAACTTACTAACTTGAACTATTTTTTACCTCGCGTTTGCAAAACTGCAGGTAAAAAAAAAAAAGAATTTAGAGGCACCAAACTTTGCAATGAAATCGATGAAGACATTAAACATAAAACGTTTAATTCCTTCAAAAAATGTTTTAACGAAAAAATTGTATCTCATTATTGACTTGGTTTTGATTCTTCTGGTATTGTAATCAAATTAATTGAATCCTCTTCAACTATGAGAATTTTGATGCGTGTGCATTCTCTTTTTTTTAAGTCTTAGTGTGTACTTCAAATACTTTGTGATTATTTCATGTTGGTTTTTTAATTTGTTTTCCTTTTCTGTTTTTCTTTTATATTCATAATTTTTTGCTCAATAATTAATGCCTTTAGGTTGCGGTAGAAATGACGAGAAGAAGGAGCGCCTTGACTAGTGTACCTCAGGGTTGTTCGGCGCTTCTTGGACTCAGTAATTGTATACGATACGTTTGTTTATGATTTTTGATATATTATTTGTACTCTCTTATTTTATTTATTTTGATCAAATGTAACTGAGTCCAAAAATAAAATTTACTTACTTACTTACTTATGAGAGCGAAATATTTTTTTAGTTATGACAGTTCCAGTTGCTGAGGCCATGAGTGTTACGTTCAGCCTATAAGCACTTTTCTTGCTTAAACCTGGCAGAAGTGACTAGTAAAAATGATTCAAAACCGTTCAAAGTTGCCCCGTTTGATGGTAATCATAATTGTAATTAACGATTACAGAAATAATCGGTCAGTGAAATAGGCTTACTGGTTCTAGCTTGTGGGCTATTACTTACCTGCAATAGGCCTAACTCTCAACCAAGTGATAGGTAGAAAATCTGAAATATGTCAAACTGTAGCAGTTCCAGCGATGATGAAGACAATTTATCTAGGCCTACCGAATTTGCTGCTGGTATGGAATTGGACCGTATTGCTTCTGTTAACCCAGTTGTTGTTGATCGTCGAAAGTATGTGTACCATCAGGCACTTCACTATACCAGCACTTCACCTGCTCCACAATCTTCGATTTTTGACCCATATCAGCAAAGCTTACCAGTACAGCAGACCAATTTGCAAGCTATACCAATAGGCCTACCAATATGCTCATCTGGTGAACCAACAAGTGCCCCGCAATCTTCAGAAGTTACAAATTCTTCTACAGCATGTACCGGTACTGATGTGCTGTGTGAAACTTTTAAGCATTTTTTACGAAGAAAAGCAAGTGAACTGAGTGGTTTAAGAGATCCTTTGCTAGCAAAACAAAACATTGGTATTGCCCCCTTGCAAATATCTACTGAGTCACGAAACTTTGCTCTAGCAGATGAAATAGGTCATTTCCATCACAGAAAAGAACTTGCTGAAGTTTTTAACAAGCCTCCTTCTAGCAATGTTAATTATACGGAAATTTTTCGTGCTGCAAGATCTCAAGCTGCTAGACAGGCTCAAGTATACTGCAACACTGTGGAAGCAAAAGAAAAATTTCTGCTGACACATGGAAATATAGTTGGGGTAGCTGGCCAAGCTGGTATTGGAAAAACAACTTTGACCAAAACTTTAGTCCAAAAAATGTTAAATGAAGGTTTGTATGGTGTTGATTATGTATTTTATCTGAAATTTCGTGATATTAATTACAAGAAAAAAATGCATGTGCTAGAGTTTCTGACCAATGATTCTTCAGTGTGCAGAACTTTCCCACTGGCGGAGTTGGAGGAAATTTTAAAAGCGCTTGAAATTAATGACAAAGTAGGAATCATTTTGGATGGATTCGATGAAGCAATCATCAAAAGCCCTGACAGACGTTTTCAAGACAAATGTTCTATATATGACATTGAAAAGGCTGAAATTTTCATCAAAAATCTTCTGCATGGCAGCATTTTCCCAAGAGCAAAATTGCTGGTTACTTCTCGACCTAGGCAGTTACTTCATCTTCACGAAGACTACAAACCTAAGTTTATAGTAAATGTTTTAGGTTTGGGAGGAGAAGGACAAAAACAAATATGCAATGATATTTGCAACAAGGAGCAAACTCAAGTGAATAAACTCACTCAATACCTTAACGATCGCCTTGATTTAAAGGGATATTGTTATGTTCCAATCAATTGCATATTGGTCATGCTCTGCGTTTATCTGAACTTTCAAACTAGTGACATGATAAACATGAATTCTATTACTACTATACTAGTTGCTACACTTGGACTTTTTATCAACAATGGTCATTTAAATGGTGAAGACTTTCAAATAAAAAACTTGTGTGACTTGGCACACACTGGTTTTCAAAGAAATAGACTTTACTTTGAAAAAGAAGATATTGCAAAGGCAAAAATCAATGCTAAAAATGCCACAGCGTTTTTAACAACTAGCATAGCAAAGAATCTCAAGCTTTGGGAAGGAATTGAAGCAAGTCGAACATATTTTTCTCACCTTATGCTTCAAGAGTTTTTTGTAGCTCTTTATTTGTTACTGTTTGCAGATGAATCCCTATTTAAAAATTCTTTAAAGGCACTAAATGAAGACAAATATGAAATGGTTGCCAAATTTTTATTTGGACTTTGCAACTCAACTACAATGCACTACTTGCGACGCCTTATCTCACCAAATGTTATTGATATATCTCAAGTTGATGCTAAACTGGTAATATTAAAAGCTGTGGTTTCCAAGAAAGTTCAAGATTTTGGAAAATCCTACCCATATTCGGAAACCCATAACGGTCGTGGTTTTCGCATTCTTTTGCAGTGCAGTTCTTGGGCCTATGAATTACGCGACGATTCCTTTACCACAGATGTGGCAAATTGCTTACCAGAGCAAATGAAAATAATGGGTGATGTTCTTCCTACTGATATTCCATCCCTTCATTATTTACTTCGAGCTAGAGCAAATCCTTTGATTGTGACAAAACTCGATGTTAATGTTACTGAGGACACATTAGAACAGTTTTATAGTGAATTAGCAATCACTCTGCAAACATCTAAAGTCAATATAGAAAGTTTACATGTTAGGAACTGCAACAGAAATGAAGTGTGTGTTGCAGTTTCTCATTGCTTAAAATCAATTTGTAGCTTATACATTGAAAATGATACTTATTCAATTGGAAAAGAAATGCTTTGCAAAGCTGTACAAGAACTGGATAAACCTTTGCAGCATTTGGAAATTCGAGGAGGAATGATTGGAGTGGAATGGTTTAGGGCTTTAGCTTTGTGTGTAGATCAAACAAAGAAACTAGTTATTAAAGATGTTGATGATGAAAAATGTTTTTCTGATAAAGGAATTCAATTGCTTGCTACAGCTATTCAAAAATTGTCAAAGCCAATTGAAATGCTGGATGTGATGGGTTGCATTCTGACTGTTGAGGGAATAGTTGCACTAGCATCATGTGTAAACAAAATAAAAAAACTTAGAATTGGACCAATTTTTGGTGAGTCATTTCAGACAGAGCCCAGCAAGAAACAGTTGACAACAATACTGTCATACTTAGTTGAAGCTGTATCAAATATGGACCATCCAATTGAGCTTACATTTTCTTGTTTGAAATCTCAGCAACATTTATTTGTTGACATTTTTCGTGCATGTGAATGCAATGTCACCAATATTTGTTTCATTTCTTATTGATAGTGCTTGTGCCAAAAATTACCAGAGGTTCAATTCTAATTTTTTTGTCTATAGCAAATCTTTTGTAGGTTAAAATACCAAATCATGTCAATACTAAAAAAAGTAAAAGTTATATATCCATTTACTGCCATAAATTAGAGTAATGACAAGATGGCATGTATTAGATGGAATATTTTTCTGTTTCTTGAGTTGATGCATTTGGTCAAATGCAATCATTTTGTTGTGACTTGTGATACTGTTCTTCAGTTACCATTTTGGTATTGGCTGTTGGCACTATACCAATTCCAGTAGTCTGGTGAAAGAATCATATAAATAGTAGGGTGGTCCATATTTTATCAACTATTGAAAGTTTTACGTCTCACCCCTTCAAGTTGTGTCATTTCATGAAAAATTAACCTGTGTAAAATTTTTTTGAAAAAGTTTTACGTTTAGGGGTTGCCCGAACCCCTTACAAATTGGAAATTTTGTCAAATTATTGTACTTTTGGTATATTGACTTTTATGTATTTTTTGATCAAAAACTGTGATGATTGATGTTAAAAATTATTTGTCACCTCATATTTGTCAAAATTCGACACTCATATACGTTGTAAATGCAAAAGTGTGGTCACTTTTGATTTCTACCACTATGTGGCACCATAGTTTAAATCATAAAAATTGGTAATATTGTGTAGTTTCTGAACCCAAAACAATGGTATTGATTGCAGGAACCAATTTTCAGCAATGGGTGTTCTTAAACTTTTATCGATATATTTAATGCTTTTTTGATGTACTTTTTTCATTGTCCTTCACAGAGATTTTAAAGCTCTTGCATTTAGTTCAATTTCATTTTCAATAAAACGAACAATTATTATGTATTTTATAAATAGTTTTTGGCTAAAAGGCAATGTTGTCGTCAGATTTAGTAGCCTTTAAGCAGAGTTGATACTTTTCATTTGGTTGTCATTTTATGGTTGAATATTTACTATTTAAATTACCTATCTGGCTTCTAGTGCTGAATGTCAAACAAAACAGCTCTGAATATCCTTTGAGCTTTTCTCAGTTTGGCTTGACTTAGTTTCAAGCTAGGCATTGCCTCCGATATTCAGTTTTAAGTTTTCGTGGTAAATGACTGAAATTTAGTTAATCACAGATCCATATTAAAACTGTTGACAGCAAAGAACTTACTGCATTGCTGAAAGTTTAAGTGAGCTCAACTTCGTCTTCACAAAAAGGCTGACCCTTTTTGTTTAGTATAGCTATCTGATTTTCTCCAAAGCAAAATCATATTGCAGTTTTGGAGTTTCAGTAAAAAATAATCACAATAGCTGGAGCAACAATGCTACAATGTAGAACTATTTTGGAGTGTTTAGTTTTGCTACTGTTGTACAACGTGCAATAGACACTATGATAGTAATACTCTTGATTAACACTACGATAGGCAAATGTGTTTCACAATAAATGTTTTGTCAAATTTTATAGCATTTGCATCTACTGCAGTCTTCAAGTTTCAAATAAAAGCTGAAAGCAAGTACATTCAACATCGACTTTTTAGTGCTGCTGTCTAACTTGCAAAACAGTGGCTATCTGAATAGTTGTTTTTACAGCCAAAGTTTAGTTTTGTCAAACGCTGTCATAACTGACTGCAAATTATTGTAATTGAGACTGCACCATAAAGTTTTGTTTTTAGTTTATTCAGGGTTTAATCACAAATGGCTTCAATAAAAAAGTTAGTATTGGTCATAATTCTGTACAAGTAATTTTTTCTTTGGTCTTTTTCTTAAATTTTTTGCCAGTTTTATTGGGTGCTCATCGTGTCTGTTTAATGATTATAGTAAAAAAAAAAGATTGCCTGTTTTTCAAAATTATTATGCTCTATTGCTTCGTCCCAAGATATTAAAAGCTGCAACATTTTTATAAAGCAAGTGTGGCCCAAATTCTTGCAGGATTTTGCTCTAAATGGAAAACCTTTTCTTTAAGAAAGGTTTTAAACTTTTCATTATTTTTCATTTTAAATTTTAATCTTTCAATTACATTGTTACTCAATGTGGTGTGTAATTATATTTTAATCTACTCTGGTTTATTCCAGTTATAACTCAAAATTGTTCAGTTAAAAAAAACTGGGTTTGAAGTTTTTAAACCAAAAATGTTACTAATAAATTTTCACGGACAAACTTTTGAAATATACGAAAAAATATAACACCAGCTTATATTCTGGCACCATATAAAAATGATATTATATAGAAGTTTTGGAACACCCATTGCTGAAAATGTTCCAGCAATCAATACCATTGTTTTGGGTTCAGAAACTACACAATATTACCAATTTTTATGATTTAAACTATAGCGCCACATAGTGGTAGAATTCAAAAGTGACCACAATTTTGCATTTACAACACATATGAGTGTCGAATTTTGACAAATATGAGGTGACACATCGTTCTAAACATCGATTATTACAGTTTTTGATCAAAAATGTATAAAAGTTAATATGCCAAAAATATCAAAATTTGACAAAATTTCCAATTTTTAAGGGGTTTGGGCTACCTCTTAACCTAAAACTTTTTCAAAAAAAATTTTACTCAGGTTAATTTTTCATGAAATGATGCAACTTGCAGGGGTGAGACTTAAAACTTTCAAAAGTTGATAAAATATGACCGCCCTAATAAACAGATTGTGATATCATATTTATAATCCCATGAAAGATATTGCCTAGTCTTTCTAGTTTTTCATTTAATAAAAATGAAAATTATGAGTGCAGGTTAATAGCTTAAGCAAATTGATGGTATACATTTTTAAAAGTTATACAGGGTCAACTCTTGAGCATATTGATGTTATACTGGGTTGCTGTAAAAACAATCAAAAATAGTCTCAAAATTGTGTTATTTTTGTTAAAAATTGTAAAAATCTTCCACTGCCAGGGGTTCTATCCTGAGGCCTCCTTGCCTCAACTGCACTTTCTATGGTTAAACCACTTTGCAAAATTAAATTTAGTTAACATACATTAAACTTTAAAGCTGTGTTTCTACCAAGGCAATTTTTGTTAGTGAATCAGCGATTAAGATCAAGGTTAAACATATAACGGTGATAGTTCCCTGATGTTAATAGCCTGAGCATCGTTAACGACACCATCCCAGTTTTAACGTAAAGCAGTGCTGTTATTAGGCTACTGCATTGAGTCATTTTGCTGCACACTAATCGGTTTGATCTTGTCAGCAAAACAGATTTGCATTGGTAAAAAGAGTAGACTAGCTGTTTAGTAGTCTAGAAATCTCAGTAAAAATCAAGCTGTCAGATGTATTTTAGTTTAAATTATAGCCTAGCCTAGTAATAAGACTTTTATTACTAGGCTACAAAGTGCAAACTTATAACTGATAATAAGACTACCTTTACCTGAGCAGACCTATTGTTTTTGCTTACAGTATTTTTTGACCCTAAAAGAAACTTTTTCAACTAAGTTGCAAGCAGTAGCCCACTGCTTTACTATCCTCACTTTGGCTTTTTCTTTGATATTCGTTACCTAGGCTACCAAATAGAGCTCGACTTACACCAATAGTTTTAAAATGTTTTGGCTGATACCCATGTATTGTAAACGCAAAAAACTATGAAGTTGATTTTCAATTGCATTAAAACATACCCCAAACATGCGCAATATTCAAATACATTAATGACAATATATCAAAATAATTTAACAGTTTTAGATTGTAGGGTAAGGTGGGGGGATAGGTATAATATGGAATATTTTCATAAAAATCTTATGTTATACTGTACTTGCTGAAACAACTAATATTATTGGATATACATTAGAGCTTTGTATATTCTGTTTTTAATACTGAAGAGGGGATATTTGGGAATTTTCCCCAAAATATCCCCTCTTTTTTTAGGCCCTTGCTATACCAAATTTTGGGGTGAAATTGGTAGTTTGCAAAATTAGCTTTAGAAAAACTACTGCTCTTTCATTGATGCTAAATTTACTTCTATGATTGGTGTAAAATTGATATAAAAAGAGCCAAAACAAATTAGCACATTTTTGTTAACTTTGAATTGGGGAGTAATGGAAGAGTTGTAAAAAAGAAAGAAAAAAACATTCTTTATCAACTTTTTTTATGATCCTAAGCAAGAAAAAAAATGATATTTCAACAACAGAAAACATCATGAAAACACAAAAACTAACACTCTCATGGAGTTATGAACATAGAACTTTGCATAATAAAAAACATGATGGCCCTATTGTAATCATATTTAATGGTCAAATTTATGTAGTCGTAACGTTGACCTCAAGCTCAAGGCAACAGATATCTTTTTTCAAATAACTTAAAATGTTGTGAAGCCACAAAAAGAAGACTACCATGAAGTCACAAACTAAAACATTTGCTATTAAAACCTGCAAGGTCCTATTACAATTGTATGCAATAGCCAAATCTCAAATCTGTGTATTTTCCTCAAAATCTAAACAACAATATTTTTCTCCAAATATATTGTCATAAAAACCTAAACTCTCTTTCAAATACTGAAAAATTTTGAAATGCTTTAGGGAGTGTTCCTGGAGTTGCAAACATAAAATGCCAGCTAATGAAACATGCAGGACTTTTTTGCCCCTGTAACAATCATCCACAATCAGTCAAATTTTCAGAATGAGCCAAACGTTATGCACCATACTACCATAGCCACACACTATCAGGCTATAATGTCACTATAAAAATTTTTCATTTTAACTTTACGATAAAAGCAATTATTATACCATATAATAGTTTGTGTTGCCTATGGTGCACAGGGTTCCCACGATCGGGAAAAGTCAGGAAAAAGTTGGGAATTTTGTAAAGGCATTTCTTGACCAGGAAAAAGTCGGGAAAATCGCGTGCTTGCATAGAATAAGGATGGAAAACTGTTTGGCAAAAATAGCGCACTGCACCTTGAAGAAACTAACGCGATTGGAGCGGATAATTATTAAATATCTCGTTTGTCTTTCTAATACTTCTATTAAGCGCATAAAAATAGTAATAACACGCCTGGATGTGTTGTGTTAAAGCTTCAAGAACGGTGGTCCTGCCGATTTATTTCGTCACAATACAAGTTCAACAAAATTTTAATTTAAGAGTATCATTATGCTGTGGTTAAAGAGTTTTATTACATCAATGGCAATTAAGCAAACGGAAGAATTCAAGTACCGGTATCCTATTAATACTAAAGGAGGAATAGCGTGGCATACGCAGACAGCAGGCAAAGGGTAAGTAGAAAACAGAGGAAGGTTATTTCAACAGCTGCTGCATCCCATTGAAGTTCAGAGATTATTAACCTACTACACGCTAATAATGCACTGTTAGCCTACAGTAGGCGATCTGCCTAGGCCATTTTTGGCTTTGAAGTTAAAGCTGAAAGATTTACTAGCTTACGCGCTGATAATGTGCTAATAGCCCACAACAGTATTAGCCTGCAGTAGGCACTCTGCTTAAACCTATGGTTAGCTGTAAGAAAAAGCTCCGTTGTAGCAAAGCATGCCGGTTCCAGCAGTTGAGCTACTGAGAATATATTCACTAGACTATACTTGTACTTCTATCATATGTCTTTGGCACAAACACTGCAAATAGCAGTAGGCTCTGCAGATCCCGGCTGTTAGTCTGGTATAGGTCTACTGTATGTTTCTGGGTTTGTCAGTTGTTCACCCTATGCATAAAAGATTAGTCAGCTTATGCTTTAGCCAGTAGTTTGGTTAGGTTATTCTATGTTAACCAGCCTACAAAACAAAAAGGAGCCATAGTATCGGTTGCCTACTGCTTGGTTACTTTTAGCAACTGACAACAAAGTTGACCAGATTGCCTACAATGTGCAAAAAATTTGTGTTTCCCAGTGTACCAGTGCTTACCATTGCCAAATCAAGAATTCTAGTTCTGTAGTAGTGGATATAGCAGCCAGTAGCATAGCCAGGGAGGGCCGGAGGCTATAGCCCCCTCATTGGCATGTCAACCAAAATGCATAAGAAAAATGCCACATTTTCAGCACTTTTGAGACTGTTTTATGCACTGGAATGGACTGAATAGTATTTGAAACATCTTTTGAAACATACATTCAGGGAGTGGGGGCTAATTTGTCAAAATTAAAAATCACAATCATATGAAAACTTTAAAAAATGGCCAAAACTAAGCAATCAAATTTAATTGCTTGTGTAAAAATGCTAAACATAGGTGTCCTCAACAAAGATACTGTAAACTTAGAAATATGAGGAGGCTATTCAGTATTAGTTAATTACCAATCATTCCTTTCAAATTTCTTTTCATTAGCTTCCTTCCAAGTATTTTTCTTTGTAAACTGTAGACGAAATGGATTAGGCTACTCAATATGAATTTTATTGAACAATACGATTTTATAATTTACCAGCATCTAAATAAGAGAACTAAAATTTTACCATTAACCACCTCCCAAATAGCTCATTTATGCAACCAGTTTAATCATGTTTCTACTGCCCATTTCTATGCCACGTTTTAAAAGTCTTATTTTTTTATAGTCCTGTTATTTTTGCAAAAAAATGCAAAATTTTCGAGCGTTTGGGGCTCCGCCCCAGTACCTCCAGCGGCTGGGGGCTTAGCCCCCAGATCCCCATTAACCCCTGTTGGCTGGGACCTCTGCCCCCAGAACCCCCAAACAGCCCCCTTATTACGAATTTCTGGCTACGCGCCTGATAGCGGCCGCTTGGATATGACCATTGAGCCTATGGCCTAAGCACTATGCTGCATTGCTTCCATCTTGTATCAATCTAAACACCATGAACAATCACTTTGCAATTAAGAAATGTCCTTTACTATAGGCTATTTTTTCGTCTTCATCCTTGTAATAATTGAGTTCTGTTGAGTTAGTTTTTGGATTGTGTTAAAATAACTGCAGTTTTGTGTATTTCAGATGACTAGAGCTTAGTTTGTTTTGAGCAAATTTAGGTATGGAAAAAGTAGGGAATTTTTTGTTGACAAATGCGTGGGAACCCTGGGTGCATCTCTTTTGGCGCATCCTGTACAATATAGGAGTGAGCTTCTACCTGTTTACACCAACACAACAACAAGTTTTAACGAAACATTTTTAACACAACAAAAGTGGAAAGAATTTAACACCCTTAAGAATTAATAAAAATAGTCATCGTTTACTGACATAGTCTACCACTAGTAAGCATTTAGCTTAAAGTTTAGCCCTCCCCTTCTGGTTGGGACAGGACTTTCATTCAATTTACCAAATATATCTTTGATGTCAATATTAGCAACATCTTCAATAATTGGGCTGGTAAAGATTGAACTAAACACAACATCTTTCCTAACATACTCCAAAAAAGTAATGGACATTTGCTGCCCCTTTATCTCAAGAATTTGTCGTAGATATTTCTTTTCATTATATAAATTGACAACCCAGTCATCATTCTTCAGTCGATCACATGGCAGTGGTGTTACTCCATACATTTTGCTACTCTTCTTATTCTGCTCTTCTTCCAGCCAAGTGTTAAAATCTGTTTCTGGGTTACTCTCCTCGTCAATATCAAGGTGGGAATTGTCTGATAAGATCAGCTCTTGCTCAGATGCGTCGGACTCACTTTCTTCATTACTTTTTGCCTTCTTGCTGCTTTGCACTTTAACTTTTTGATTACTTTTCTTTTTTGAAGTTACCTTCCTCTTTTCTTCAAAATCTTCCAACTTTTGCATACTGCTGATTGTGCTCAAAACTGCACCGTAGGTGTAGTCACTGCCCTTTCTTTTGTGTGATTTTCTGTTGTTCATTGTGGTTAATGATTTGGGAGAAGGAGCAGGAAATAGCACTGACTTAACGTCATCCTGCACAGCAGCTATATCCGATTTAGCCTCTGCTGGTTCCTCAAAGGTATTTGAGTCACAAGCTTGCACTTAGTGACCAAGAGCAGCCTGCTGATAAACAGGATATAATCCTGTAGACCTGAAGGCACCTATTGCCCAGCTGCTTTCCAAGCAATCACATAAACGAGAGAGCAACGTAGGAAACACTTGCTTTGTGATTGAGAGTCTATATGACTCTCTTTCCCAATTCTTTTTTATCTCCTTCCATTTAGCCTTTATAGGTTTAAACACACCCACGTCACGTTATATCAAATAACACAAGATGACTGTTTACTCCAGCGTGGTTCCATTAGAATGACGAAAAGAGCAGCGATCAGATACGTTGCACAATAAATCACGTAACGTCATTATGCCTGAGCGGTTATGCAAAACTACAACACCTAATACTACATCCCCCCTTGAAGTTATGAAGGAGGTCGAGAAACAATAACAGAGTTGCATCAAAACTTACCATATTGCAAACGGTCAGGTGGTTTTGAAATTCCGCCTGAATGAGTGACATAGCAATTAGAAACACCATTGTCATTATCAGTCATTTCACGAACATTACAATTGTCAGGCTTAAGATTTTCTGTTGATTGTTCACCTTCATTTTCAATACACTGTTTCAAAAATTTACGATTACGCACAACAGGACTATGGCCAGAAACATCAACAGCATAGGATCGTGGTTGTTCAGAAGGCCCAACTATGCGACCTCGTAAATCCTCATAATAACCATCATCAATATAAACACACGAGTCATTTTTCAAAGACAGCAAATTACGAACATTGTGGCGCTTATCAAAATTCAACTTTTCACGTGATTTAATCTGTTTTTCCTTTTTTCGAAAGTCATGCAGAAATGACCATTTAGGTTCAAGTGTAGCAGGCAAATTAGGCACAGTACTACACAACGATATACCCATAAGCAATTCAGCAGGACTATAACCAGATTTAAGTGGAGAAGTACGATACGCTAGCAAGGCAAGATAAGGATCGTCAGACTTTTTCAATAAACTTTTGACAGTCTGAACAGCTCGTTCGGCTTCACCATTGCTTTGAGAATACTTAGGACTGCTAAACGTGTGACGAAAGCCATAGCACTTAGCAAAATTACGAAAAGTAAACGAAGAAAACTGAGGACCACTATTTGATACAAATTCTTCAGGAATACCAAATTTAGCAAACATAGATTTTAAATGCAGTATTACAGCATCAGAGGTTGTTCTTCGATCGAGCAATGCTAATTCAACCCAACGTGAAAAATAATCAATAAACAGTAAATACTCACAATTTTTAAAATGAAACAAATCGCACGCAACTTTTTGCCAAGGTCGATCTGGTAAAACAGTTTGCAATAACGGTTCTGTAGGATTTGCACGATATTTAGCACACAAGCTAGACGACTTCACAAAAGATTCAATATCACGACTCCAATACGGCCACCAGATAGTTCGAGCTCTGGCACGACATTTACTTATACCCTGATGTCCATCATGAATGTTATTCAAGACATTTCTTTGCAAAGCAATAGGAATAACAATGCGGTCACTTTTTAACAAAAGACCCTGTTGATATGAAAGATCATTTCGCACTTGGTAAAAAGGCTGCAAATCATGACCTATACAGGATTGCGACGGCCATTTATTTTCACAATATTTAATCACAAGCGAACAAACTGGGTCTGATAAGAGCTCATTACGAATTTTTGCAAGCATATTGTTTGAAGCAGGTAAATAAGCTACAACATTGTCAACATGATTTTCAACTTCAAAACACAAATCACTATTAAAAATATCAACACACCAAACAGGTGATCTGGAAAGAGCATCTGCAGTGGAAAGCAGCTTTCCTGGAACATACACAACTTTATAACTAAACCACATTAATCTCATGCGAAACCTTTGAATTCGTGGAGAAAGTTCATCTAAGTTTTTATTACCAAACAACGTAATTAGAGGTTTATGGTCGGTTTGAACAACAAAAGACAGTCCAATCAAATAATTGCAAAATCGCTCACATGCCCAAGTGATACCTAAGGCTTCTTTTTCAATCTGAGCATATCTTTGCTTGGTCGCTGTGAGTGATCTCGACGCATAACAAATCGGTTTCAATTTTTCATCAATCATTTGCATCAATACAGCTCCTAACCCATAAGACGAAGAATCGCTAGCTACAACAGTTTTATAATTAGGATTGTAATGTGATAATACAGGTAAAGTAGTCAGACAGTCTTGGATTTTAACAAACGCTTATTGTTGCTCTTCACTCCAACAAAATGAGTTTTTCTTAACTAACAGTTCTCGGAGTGAGCTAGTCATATCAGTAGATTTGGAAGGAATTTTGCAAGTTGATTAACCTTGCCTAAAAGTCTCCTAACACCACTCACATCTGTAGGAGCACTCATGTTCTTAATGGCAGAAATTTTGTCTGGGTCAGCTTTTATCCCTTCCAAAGAAACCATGTGTCCCAAACAGTGGCGTAGCGTGACATTTCAGATAAGGCATGCAGTTATGATGACGTCATCAGTTTTGATGACGTCATTAATTATCAACCAGTAAAATAAAAAACCAACTCAACAGTAATAAATGTCTGGTATTGCAACTAGGCCTCCTCTCTCCAGCAGGGGCGCCGAGAGTCGAACGTAGGCCCAGGGCCAGCTAAAATATGACGGAATTTAGGTTTTGTGAACTCCAAAACAGACGGAGACAATGCCGCAGTTTTGTCCAAATTATGATGTGATCTCCAAAAAAAAAGTTCTTTACCGGAATTCTAACAGTCTTTTCGGTCAAAACCAGATGATCTCCAGAAAGAAAGTCTCACATGCTCATTTCTAAATGTCATTTGATGGGCCCCTTTTGAGCCTTCCTGAAGCCCATGGGCCCTGGGGTCATTATATCCCCCTGCCCCCCCCTCTTGGTGGCCCTGCTCTCGAGTACACATTGGTGTGTACTGTACATTTACTGTCCCAGTACAAGTCTTCCTTGTGTTACTACAGTGACAGGTCTAGCAGTTTTATATGTGCCAGTAGCCGGTTACCGGTACCATACTAGGCTAACTCTAACAGTAAAGTAGGCTTAATAACACTGAAGCAAAAACATTAATTGCAGAACTAAGCTAAGCCACCTTGCTGAATAGCAAATACATAGCCTACTTCCAAAGCCTCTTCCTCATGTCATTACAATATATCGAAGCCTGCTGGCAACAGCCAGCGATGCTACACAATATTAAGCAGGCTAGTGGGCTCAAGGCTAGTCCAATGTATATATGGATAGGCCTGGCCTTGTTTAGTTTATTTAAGAACCAGTAAAGCACAAGCAAAGTAGCAAAACTACCAAACAGAAGTTTATTGACAGTCCTAAAAACTTTTTTGCAAACCAAGTGCAAATTCTACAACTAGCTTTAGCGTAGGCTAACAAAATACTAACTAAACCAACTACCGGTAACTCTTTGTTTAAATTGATTTCACATCTTGCTTTCACTGTTATAGCTTAAAATTTGGCCTAAATGGTGCGAACAATACCGTATTAAAAACTCACTCTGACTTACATTACTTAAAGCCAATACCAACCAGCTATCACGACTTGGTTTTGTTGCTTAGTTATTCGCTTTTTTCATATTGCTAAATCACATAAAATAAATGGCAACACGCATGCAATATTTAAAATTGCATGCTTTGGCGCATTGTTTGTGGCCTGTCTTAATTTAATTTACTGTAACAAATTTAAAATCAAAATAGAGACTATATTTTACGAAAACAAGAAATTAGAGGGATAAAAGAACTTTTGCAGCAAACAATGCGCCAATCAAAGCTTTCAAACCTATTCAATGTTGTTCGTAATCGTATCGAAACACAGCGATCTTTTAAGCCGTTGAATGCAATTTGAAAATTGCATGCGTGTTGCCATTATTTTTGTAATTTAGCAAAATGCTGAAAACAGGCTAAAACTGAAATCAATGAATTAAGCAAGACTATTTATTGCTACTTCGACTTGAAAGTGAATTCCTGTAACTGTGGCAACTTAGTTTGATTTTGTTTTAAAATTTTACGTGTACTTGTTCAAATTATTATTTTCTTTTTTAACTAAATGACTGGGTATGCAATGCATGCCTTGCATGCATGGAGAATACACCCCTGGTCCCAAATATTTCAAACTCGATTTTGAAAATTCACATTTCTTGTTAAGTGTAACACCTGCCTGAGCAAGTTTGCGCAAGACTTCAACTAAACGTTCGTCATGTTGTTTTTGAGTTTCTCCAAACACAATTACATCATCCATATTACACAAAACACCTGAAAGATTTTCAAGAATATATGACATGTGACGTTGAAAATGTTCGGGCGCTTAACAAATTCCGAATGGTAGTCAATTAAAGCAAAACCTGCCCACTGGTGTAATAAAAGTTGTTAAATGTTTCGACTCCTCTGCCAAAGGAATTTGCCAGAAACCAAAGTTGGCGTCCAGGTTTAAAAACACCTTTGCTTCTAACAATTTCGACAAAGTTTCGTCTACAGTGGGTAGC
>CAWYPQ010000575.1:0-10969 GCA_963965965.1 Trididemnum nubilum | reverse complement strand
GTAGTAGCTTGTGACAGCATTCAGAGCACATGATACCTTATATTTCATTATTGAGCTACTGGTTCAGGATTAGTACAGTAGTTGCATGAAATCATCAGGTAGACTGGTAGATTGCTTTTGATTGCCAAAACAAGGTACAGAAAAACTGTTAAAAAGCACACATAAGGCAGATTAAATCTGAAGGCCTAAAATTGAAACGACTGATCTCACGTCGCATGTTTTTCAGTTTTTACTCGGCCATTTTCAAAGTTTACGAGTGCGAAGTTTCAGACTTTTACTTATAACTCGATAATGGTTTGGTCTAGCTACGTGAAATTTTGACAGCAGTTTGAGATTGATAAGTTTGTTGTGTGCCAAATTTCAAGGCAATGAGTCCCGTAACTTCAGGTTTAGGACCCGAAAACTACTTCAAAAGTTTGGTGTAAAAATCGGTCTTATTCAAAAACCGGCTTAAGTATGGCAAAAAATATTTCACTTGGTTACATGACGTAAGATACTCCCATCCTTACCTACACTTTTAGCGGCATTGAGTTTTTTTTCTTTTTTTCAATTTTTGCTTTCTAAAGTTTGTGCACTCTTCTTCTCCTAAACCACACAACATCCATATCTAATTTTTGTGTAAATTTGTTGAGCTGCAGGTGCGGTTTTGTCTCCTGAAATTTTTTGAGGCTTCTCCCCAGAATCCCCCCAAAATAGGGCCCTAAAAAGCTAATTTTTTTAATTGCTCAAGCTAGGGTGATAGTTTTTTGTTTATATTGGTAGATATTTAAGCAACAAATAGTTTGACATAGTATGGAGGTACCACCCCCCCCCCCAGGGGTCCCAAATAGACTCCCCAGAAATTAGTATTTGAACGGCTTAAGCTAGGGCATTACTTTTCTAATATCGGCAGATGTTGAAAAAACAAATATTTTGACATGGTTTGAGAGAGCCACCCTTCTAAAAACTCTCCAAAATGATACCCCTAAAATCAATTTTTTTATATGTCAAAAGCTGGAAAGCTAATTTTTTTCTGATGTTAGTGGAAATTTAAAGGATATTTAACTTGCGGTGCGGCGTGGTGCAGCGTGAACTTAGTTGTGTTTGGATGCGGTGCGGTGCAGCATGCGGACAAGGTTTGCAGATACAGCGCAGCATGCGGATGCATTTTTTGTTATCCGCGCCATCTCTACCTCAGTCCCTCATCCAACCTTTTTGTAAACTTAATGCAATAACATGACTTGTAACCATCTATAGTACCAACTTTGAATGACAATCCACCTCCATCTCAGCAGTTTTAACACGACAAAATACTTTTGAAAAAAAATTTAGCTTGGGAAAATGCTTATTGAACAAATCATTAAATTTGAATTGAGCGAGCCTGGTATCTGATCGTTAATGTACTCCAAAAACTGGTTATTTTTTTGATAAAACAAAAATCTCCAAGACAAATCTCTGAGTGAATTATTTATTATTTACTAGCTGCTAAAAATATTGCAGGAGGCATTGCATCTTGCTTCACCCTACCTGGACCAAGCCACTTGCAAAATTTAACCTAAAAATGCAAGATTTTAAACGTGTTTAGGACTTGACCTGTGAGTAAATGGAAGACTGAACAATTTAATTTTTTCAGTTGGCTTTCAAATCTTAAAAATTTAGTGATTTTAAATGGATCTACAAACGTGCGAAATGTAATCCAAATGGCCTTAGAATTGCAACTTTTTTCTAAAACATTACAAAAAATCGCCCAGCGGCGGGGGGCTTTGCCCTCGAACCTTAGTCTGTGATACCTTAAGTTACACCAGTTTACTCGCCATCTCTCCCAATTAACAATTTTTTGAAAACTTTTCAAGTTTTGGTTCAAGTCCTGACCCCCTTTAGCAAAATCCTGGTTACATGGTAACCCAGGCTTATGGTTCTGATCCTCCATTTTACGGTATCTTTGTCCCATTAAAAATTCAGTTTGAAAAGTTCTGATGGCGCCATTGCTTTGCGGTTTGGGCTCCACTAATCAAAAACCCAAGCTACGCCTATGACGCCGAGCACTTTTGTGGGTTCTGTTTGCAAGTCTTTCCTCTGGCTGGGCCTCCACGGCGGGTAGACTGCTTGGCTCGAATGGGAAATATGCGTCAAGTGTTTTTCCAAAGGACACAAGGACGTATTGCAGTCGCTAATTCTAAAAAAAAGGTGCGTTAACGCTTATTCTCAAGAAGTTGCTGGTAAAATGTATGAATCTTCAAAGGTATAGGGGTTTAAGTAAGACATCAGACGACATTTAGAGTTTTGATCGTATGCTGCAGCTGATGATTTATTTTTGCTTTATCCTGCTGTCACGAAACAACGGTGGCGCTGTATCAGTGTATATTAGACAAAACCGTATCTGCTTTGGAGTTTCTCTGTGATCAATTTTAAAACATAACCGTGATTTTTCGCTAAATTGTTGTAATGAATTCAAATTTTTTCACTAAAAAGTCTCAAAATTGACAGTTTTCTTAATGAAAAAAACAAAAATTTCTTGAGCGGCGACCCTCTAAAACAAAATTTGCAGCCGAAATTTCACGCAACAATATTTATAAAATCAATCTTTTTTGTGAAAAAAAGCAAGATTTTTCAGCGGCAAAGACTACGCATTCCAAAGTAGAAGTTAATCTTTTTTATAAAGATACTTCACCACTGGATAACATATCTTAAAAAAAAGAAATCAAAAACGCACAAACTAAGTAATCATATACACTCTTTTCTAGACCAATTTTAGAAGAAACCAGGCCAGGCGCGTAGACAGAAGTACGCAATGGGGGGGGGGGGCTGTTTGGGGGGTCTGGGGGTGGAGGCACGGGAGCAAAGCCCCCAGCGCTCGAAAATTGTGCATTTTTTTGCAAAAATAACTTCGTTTTAGGGCTATTTTGATTAAAAAATAATGCTTTTAAAACATGGCTTAGAAATTGGCAGTGCAAACAAGATTAAACTGGTGGCATAAATGGGCTATTTGGGAGGTGGCTAATGGTAAAATGTTAGTTCTCTTGTTTAGATGTTGGTAAATTATAAAATCGAATACTTTAATAAAACTCACACGGAGTAATCTATTTCGTATACAGTTTATAGAGAAAATAAATTGGGGGGGGGCTAATGAAAAGAGACTTGAAAGAAATGATTGGTAATTAACTAATACTGAATAGCCCCCACCTTATTTCTTAGTTTATTTTATATTTCTTGGTGACACCTATGTTTAGCATTTTTACCAGAGGTGGAGTCGAGGACACAAGGCTCGAGGCCAAGGCCAAGGACACAAAAAAAAATCCGAGGCCAAGGACAGCTTTTCTGAGTACAGACACTCTCGAGGCCAAGGACAGGAATGCTCGAGGCCAAGGACCAAGGACACAAGCGCAAGTGCTCTCCAAAAAAAAAAAAGATCTTCACAAAAATTTTTCAAGCGATCTCGACAAAAAAACCTTTTCCAAAAAATTTTTCAAGCGCTCCACAAAATTTTAACTATTCAAAAAATACTGCTGTCCTCGAGCCGAGGACAGGCCAATTTTCGAGGACTCGAGGCCAAGGACTTGACCTTCGAGGCCAAGGCCAAGGACTTCAAAATCTGTCCTCGAGGCCAAGGACGTCCTGGAGGACTCCACCTCTGATTTTTACACTTGCGATCAAATTTGATTGCTTATTTTTTACCTTTTTTCAAAGTTTTCATTTATTTGTTAGTTTTATTTTTGACAAATTAGCCCCCCCCTGAACATATGTTTCAAAAGATGTTCTAAATCACTATTTAGTCTACTCCAGAGCATAAACACAGTCTCAAAAGTGCTAAAAATGTAGTGTTTTCCCACTCTGCATTTTGGTCGACATACCAATAGAGGGGGCTACAGCCCCCCCCCCCTGGCTACGCTACTGCACTAGGCTCATTTTTGCTCAAGATTTAAGAACAAATTAAGAAAAATTCCAGCCTCAGCAGCAAAAATAAATTAAGGACAAACGAAAAAGAAAAAAAATCCAAATCAATAAAAGAAACTATATCCGGTACTGATTCAAAACGATAAAATTTCAGTGGTAGTATTTGCGAGTAAAATTGCAACTATTAGGAAATTAAAGAATGCCGTTGCGCTCCACGCGAGCACTGAGAAAATTTTTGGCAGTCGTTCAAGTCGAAAAAGAGCAATTTTGCGTTGCGACAAAAGCAGTTAAAAGCGTTCACTCAAGCACACAAAGCTTTGGGACTAAACAACGTAAACAGTTTTACAAATATGGTTGCTAAAATTAACATCTTAAACAGTTGTACAAATGTGGTCGCTAAAATTAACATCTTAAACAGTTGTACGAATGTGGTCGCTAAAATTAAAATCCGCGTTTTCAAAATTTAACAACAATTGAGGCTAAAATTCGGCAAAAAACTACAAACAGCCAGCCTTAACCTTATATTTATTGGTTCTTTTAAAAAAGTATACTATATGCCGTAAAAAACTACGGCAAGTTTTTTTGGCATTATTCAACTCAGTTTATTTTTGCCATTTCTGGCATGGAAGCAACGAAATTGAACATACGCTCTTGACTCTTCGAAGTTTAATGCTACCGTAACAACAGCACAAAATAAAACATAAAACTGACACTTACATATTCAGAGTAGTTCAATCAATTCAGCGTGAAATATTTAACATATTTTAACTCCGATAAGCAGAAGAAATGAGAAACCACAACAATAAACAAAAAAAACAACGCTTTTTATATTTACATTTCAGTGATGTCGTAACATTAAGATGTGATAACAGGTTGATATTTATGTATTTTGCGCAAAACTTACTCGAAAATTGGATTTTGGGGGGGTAATGTAGTAGTTGACAAAACTTTACGTAAATTACACAAAGCCATAACTTCCAGAGACAACGATATTTGCTATAATTGCTACCTATTGTTAGTTGAGCAACGCAAAGGCTGTACAATACAGTCACTGTCAGCAGATCAGCGCGGGCAAAGACAGAGCAAAAATCCGCACAATAAAGAAACAAGGAGGAAAAAGAGTGGGAAAAAGAGTTGCGTATCATCTAGTTTTATGTCATTGGTTTGAACTACCGGTAGAAAGGCGTTGTGAGACGTTAATCCTTATCAACGTCAGGGTTGCCAATAAAAATTACTAAATTTATAACATTAGAGTCACCGACTTCGTGTTTGAAGGAGAAAAACTTCAGAACGGCTTGGTCAAGAAAGATGGAGTCAACGTCAATCTAGTCTTAAGCGATTGGCTCATCTTTAGATACTCCCATCGATTTTGCCTTTAGAGTTTAGACCTCGTTTAACGGAATTCAACTTATTTATGTATTTTTCAATAAAGGAACGAGCCAACAATCAGTGGCGCAATTGAAATTTCACTAGAGAAAACATGGAACAAAGTGCTTGGTCTGTTTTTACAGTTTGAGGGTCTCCGGCGAAGCCAATGAGAGTCTGGTAAAGCAGCCACCGCCAGCCACCGGAGGTATAAGAGAGTCTGGAGTACCAGGTCCAGAGCCCCTAAAGCACGACAAAACACGTTAAGAACCGATCAAGGACAACCGATTAGTGTTCGAGTGGATAAAGCATCTGCCACTGAAACAGTGGAAAGGGATTCGATTTCCCTTTTTAGTCCAATCAAACCCAAGGCCTGTAGCATAGCCAGGGCCCAGGAGGCGGGGAAACCGGGGGCTGTACCCCCCTAATTATCCTGTTGCCGACCAAAAAAATATACCAATAAGAAAAATACCATGTTTTTGGCACTTTTAAGGCAGTTTTTTTGAGTGGTAAAGACTCTGATAGTTTAGAGTAACTACTGAAACATTTATTTGTTAGGGGAGCTAATATCTGTCAAAAATAAAGCTAACTTACAAATACAAATTGCAAAAAAAACTTTGAAACATCGTCAAAAATAAGCAATCAATCAAGAAGCAAAATGCTTAACGTAAGGTGAATTTACACAGTATCCGTTTTTCGTCCGTTTTTTTACGTTTTTGCTTGTTCTTGATAAAGTATGCGCTTTTTCATCCGCATTTTTATAAGTCCATATCCGGACTAAGTAGACTGTTGAACATAGGTAAAAAATGTTTTCAAAAATTTTGTGTATGAACGATAAGAGCGATTTTTCAAAATCGAGAGCAGTACCCCTTTAAAAAAATTTTTTCGGAAAACTTTTGTCCAGTATGTGACTGTCTGGTTAGAGCGGATATGGACTTTAAAAAATGCGGATGAAAAAGCGCATACTTTTCAGAAGAAGCAAAAACGTAAAAAAACGGACGAAAAACGGATACTGAGTAAATTCACCTGTAGGTAGATTTAGCAAAATGCTAAATTCATAAAAAACTTATAGAGATAGGAGGGCTTCTTATCAGTAATTAATACATTTAACTATTAATTACTTCTCTCAAATCATGTTTCACCAGCTCTGACCCCAAATTTTCTTTCTCTATAAAATGCAGACGAATTAGGACTTTACTAACTGCTTTTATTGTTTAAAATTAAATTTAAACAACTGTTTAGAAATCTTGTTTTTTGAGAATGTTTTGTCCTTCTGTATATTCTTCGCAAGAAAACTACAGCAAGATATGCTGAGAAAAAATAAATAAATAAGCCTATCAATTTGCGATGAGAAATTGCGAAGAAATCGTTAATCCTTCAAAAACCTAAAATGTGACATCGCAAGCGATAACCGGGGACTTCGCGAAAGTATCTAACTTTTCTGAACTAAAGATTTTCACAATTGCGTTAAGCGTGTTTATGGTTGTTGAAAGTCAGATCTGAAATACAATGCTTTTGATTTTCATAATGTTGCATTTACTTTATCAGGTTTGTGGTTTACGGGCTAACGGCTTTCAACTTTTAAATGTTTAGAAAAGGTATCCATAAAATGTCAATCAAAATTTTACAACTCCGTTTAGTTCTAATTTAAACTTTTAAGGAGTTTGTTGAATTTTCACGCAGCAGCGCAGCCAGGAATTCGCAATGGGGGGGGGGGGGCTATTTCGGGGGTCTGGGGGCCGAACCTCAAGCGCTCGAAAATTTTGCATTTTTTGCAAAAATAACTTAATTGTCGGTCTAGGTCTATTTCGATAAAAAAAATAATGCTTTTAAAACGTGGCATAAAAATTGCCAGTGCAAGCATGATTAAACTGGTTGCATAAATTGGCTATGTGGGAGGTGGCTAATGGTAAAACTTGAGTTCTCTAAAAGTCCAAATTACATGCTGGTAAATCATAATACTCTATAGCTCAATAAAACTCACACGTAGTCATCTATTTCGTCTACACTGTATAGAGAAAAATCATTAGGGCGATGGGGGCTAATGAAAAGAGATTTGTTAGAAGTGATTGGTAATTAACTACAGTTATATTGAATATCCCCCTATTCCTGAGTTTATGGTATATTTGTTGATGAAACCTATATGTTCAGCATTTTTACGCACTAACGGTCAAATTTGATTGCTTATTTTTGGCCCTTTTTCGAAGTTTTTATTGATTTGTGAGTTTTATTTTTGACAAAATAATCACCCCCACTCACTCCGCAAATAGTGTATATGTTTCAAAAAATGCTTAAGTTCACTTTGTAGTCCATTCAGATGCAACAAACAGTCTCAGTAGTGCTAGAAGCGTGGTATTTTCCTTATTCTGCATTTTGATTGACAGGTCAATATAGCCCTCAACTGCCCCCCTCCCACCCTGGCTACGCTACTGAGTTTGTTAAATTTTCACTTAGCAGCGCAGCGCAATTGTTAAAATTGCGGCTACAAACGAAACCCTCTGTAAAACAGCATTCAACCCGAATTTTAAAAAACTGAGAAAAAATCTTAAAAAATATATTTACCAACATGACCTCATTGCAATTCTTGCGACTCATCCGATTAAGAAAGTCTAAGAGAAAAAATTTCATGTTTTCCTCTTAGAATCCAAATTTCGGCCATCTTGTTTTAAGTAAATTGCACAATAAATCACTTCGTAGTTTTTGTCCTTTAGGCGCAGTAGCCTATAGCCTATTGCAGATTGTGACTATTGCTTACTATAGATAGCCTATTCGAAGAAATTATTGCCTGTTGAAGGCTAAAGAATCGTAGCTGACAAAATATTAGACTAAGATTCCAGTTTTTAGTGAGCCAGTAAGTTTTATGCGATTATTGCGCAATTGGTTTCGGCCTAAAGAACAGATAAGGCCAGTTAGTTTTTTACATAAATATGAAATTGCAAACTTCAGTGCAAAGCATTTTAGTTAGCATTTTTTGTATAGGTTTGTTACGGTTATCAGCAGGTACCTACGAAGCCACTTCCTCCACAGCTGCTAATGTAGTCAGTCAATTGGAAAGATTTTGACCTACGTCCTTTCAGTTTGGTAATGTTCGGAAAGCGTTTTTCCTTAGCCTAAGGGGAAAAATAATTGCGATTATCTTATGATTTCTTGGCCGAAGAGAATTTAAATTGGTGCGAAAAAATTCTAAAAAATTGCCAAAATTGTTTCACTGTGGTTTCGCAGAAAAATTGTTTAAACAAAAACGTCCTTGGTACGCTCACTTTCTCCTTTCAGTTGTTTTGCCCTATTTTTGCCTTTAAAATATTTGTTATCGTAAGTTGCGGTGATGGCAAACAGCAGTGTCGGCCATGATTCAGTCAAATTAATGAGTTTTTCTGGCACTCACGCGTGAACGGGTGACGTCCCACAGAATATTCCCGTTTGTCGACTGATTCATAAAGTTGTTTACGATGAAGCGACGCTGTTTTTTCTTTTTCTTGGGTGAAAATTCGTAGTAATGATGCGAGCATATCAATACTGGAACACGTGCTAGAATTGGGCATATCTACGGAGGCTACAACTTCTGAAAGTTAATGATTTGTACATTTAAGATTCAGTGATATTTTATCCTATAATTTGGCCGAATTTATAGTGAGATTTTTAACCATTCTAAATTTGTATTTTTCAGGAGTTATGTTAAATTGATTTTACTGCAAGTGTAATCTGCAAGTATTGCGCGTGTAATTTGCTAGTGTAATTTGCACGTGCATTGTAATTTGGCAAGTGTAATTTTGCGCTTCTGTGCTTCTCGAATTCCAAATCAACCAATACACATTAACATGAAAGTTCATTAAGTTGTGCGGATCGTGTTAGCGGCAGAATCATGTAACCTCTCCTTTCACATTCTTATAGAATCGCCTACAGCTTCCGTGGAAGATCTAACAGTCCTGAATGCCCTTTTAAAACAAATATTTCGACAGTAACTTTTTGTTCCGAAACAACAAACACGACACGAACAAATCTTTTTGATCTGAAAATGCCAATATGATTTTCGGATTTTGTAACTTACATTATCTTGACCAGAAATTTGACACACTATCCTAAATATCAAATCTACACCCTCAACTTGCCCTCAGCTATATTTTTATAAGAAGAATTTTATATAAGCACTTGTATAAATAGTTTTACTGATTTTTCTCAAAATTTAAGAACTGAATCAAAACAATGCCTGCCTTAGCAATTAGCGTGGAAAAAGATCCCCACACAAACAAAATTTAGTACCGGTAACAAAAAATCAAATTCTTAGAAATTTATAAATGATATTGGAGGGTCTAACGTTACGCTGACCTCACATTCAAAACATAAATTAATTTACTCAACTCTATGCTTTCTAGAACCTTAGGTGTAATGTTTAAAGTCAAACAACTAATACTTAAATTGTAGGGGGGACGCGTTCCCTCATCGAGATTTAGCGCCCTTCCCCTCCCCCCACTAATAGAATACGTGGATGAAAAAGTGCAAATAAGTCCAATAAACTCTACCAAATTGCGGTGAAGACTTTTTTTTGTTTTTCTTTTTGGTCTTCATTCGAATTTGGTAGCAAAACTGCGGTGAAGACCTTTTTTTTTTTGGTCTTCACACAAGTTTGGTTGCAAAATCCGTTCTAAGATACGAAAATCTTGAATTCTTTGTGAATTTGGGGCAAAATTTCTACGAAACTGCAGCCGCATTCCAAATGCGTCAGGTCAAGCTGCAAAAGCGTTCCCCCTAGCAATATTTTGCAGTTTATGTGCAGCAAACAACTATTTACCAAAAATTATCAACTTCTTTTGCACTTTACGCTCTTTTTAGCTTATTTTAACAGTTTTGAGGTTATTCGCTCTCAAACTTTAAAGGTCTCAAAAAGTTATCAAAATAATCAAGTAACGTCAATTAAAAAAGTTCATATAAAAACGCTTGAAAACTCAGCACTTTTTAGGAGTTCCTAACAGCTTTTCACTTTATTATGAAATAACTCTGAGCGATCTTTAAAATTCCAGCGACTTTTGAGCAAAATATTATTACATCAGCCAAACTTAACACTAACCACGGCCAGATATATACACGCATTTTAGAACTATTCCCATTTTAAGAACGCTATTTCTATTTAGCAGTGCGACCCAACGGCCAACATATTGGATATTGTACAATATATTGTATTAACTGATTACACCCATTATTCAGTACCAAAGCTTTCTTAATAAAATTGTTCAAAAACTTTGAAGAGCAAGTAAATTTTTTTTTCAACTTCACAGGTGACAGTTTAGTAAAAACTCGGCCATCCAACTTAAATTTGTATCAAAGCCATTAAGATCAAATACTTCCACGTTTTAAATGTTGAAGTAATCCCATAAGTTTGACCCTTTACTTTTCTGTCATACCTATTCATTGTAAGAATTCATCTTCATGGCATTACCAAGTTTGGCATGTTTTATCTTTCTCTTGTGTTAGCCTACCGTCACTCTTAAAATTTGATATAACTACAGTAGCTGGAGTACCAATACTACAGGTAGGCTAGCCTACTGTTCTTCCGGTAAAAGGACACACGATTAGCATAACGCTAATTTATTCCCTTGACGTTTCGCTCAGCCGAAAACGCCGAGCATCTTCAGAAGTAGAGTTGGAGGAGTGTCAAGCACTCCTCCAGTACTAGCACAAACAGTTATACATATCGCAATGTCTAAAATATCAAAATAAATATCAAAAGAACCGA
>CAWYPQ010000574.1:0-102690 GCA_963965965.1 Trididemnum nubilum | reverse complement strand
CAGCACAAACTAAAAAATTGCTGGTCTACAATGGAACTAAAATACGGAATCAAATTCTAAAGGAAATCAGAGAGATGAAATTCTTGAAGTGTAATAAAGAACTACAGAATTTATATATATATATCACAGTACTCAATTTAAAGAACACAAAATATTGAATCAGGGAGTCCAGGAAATCAAGTTTTTGAGCATATGCCATACATTGATACAAAGCAAAATTGTTAAGTTTGATGTTGTGAGTTTTTGTTATGAGTTGTGACAGTAGTAGATTTTAGCTTACTGTTCTGTTTCTTACTGATACATGTTACTGTACCAAGTTTCTTTTTTTTTTTTTGTGACAGTAGACGTTGATGACTTACACAGTCTTTTCGTTGTCCAAATAAATCAAAGTGAATACCAGGATAATGTAACAGTCAGATTTTTAGATATATTGTATCTGATGCAGTACTGCGTGAAGCTGGTAAAGTTAGCAGCCTATGTAAATTTTTTTTGCAAGTTTTCCTTCCAACTGATTCAACCATCTATTAGTTTAATACTGTACCAAGTAAACTTTGTCCTAATTCCATCCACTATGACAGTACTGAGAGAGGAGTATGAGCAGATGAGTGACTGAGTGATGAAGTCAGTAGGCTAAGTGAATCTGTCTAGTTAATTCTGACTCTAAATTTGAAAGCAATCACAACATTGGTGAAATTACAGTAGTAAAATAATTTTGACATTTCACTTTTCCAGATTCAGGGCCTACACAATTTAGGCTAGTCATTTACGGTACCTAGCCAACTGCATTATCTACCGTAACTAGGCTATCCATCCAGCATCTCGGTACTGAGATATCTCAGATCTGTTGTTTATTTTTGCAATACACATACAATAACTTTAATTATGCATTAATTAATAAAATATGTTTTAGGATTCCCTCTGATATTGTCTATAATGCAATAATCGCTTCAGACTCAGCAGCCCAACCCTTTAAAAGCTTAAAAAAGATTACTAGGCAAGGCTATTTTGATTTGCTTGTATCACAAATTTTGTCTAAATATTTTAACTTGATTATAGAGCGTAAGTCTAGGCTTATTGACTAACTGCTATAATTGCTTTTTGCTATTCTTTCAAGCCTATTCTACCACTGCCTGCGGTAGGACTTTATTACAAACTAAAGTCTAGCTTAACTGCCCAGTACCCTTGTACCAAATAGCCTGTAAATATAGCGGATCAAGCGAAAAGCGAGAGCGGAGTATGAATCACAAGGTTGGGACAACGGATGTGACGTAATAAATCTGCAAAACCATGGTAGAAAAAAAAATTTCGCGGCCTGGGCCCCCTGGCCGTACATGTACTTCTATAACCATCGGTGGGCACAAGTCCGTTGATCGTTAATCCGTTAATAACGAAGCTAACTTTTTCATTAACTCGTTCGTTAATCCGTTAAAAAGTTTTTTTACGTTAACGGACTAAATTAAATTCCGTTAAGAGTTGTTAACGGACTAAACTAATTTCCGTTAAGTTCTGTTAACTTCCGTTAAGGTTTTTATCGTTAAAATCTTACACCATTCATTCATCGGTCCGGTACAAACCAATTTGAACTGGTAAAACTTGTTGCGTGTTAGCACAAGTTTTATAGAAGAGAGCGAAGAAAGGAGATCTTTTTTGTGGCAAATAATAAGCTGTAGCCTCATAGCTCTATAAATTATCGCTGTTCGCAATTTCCAAAGATTTTCGGATCGCAGCTTCGTTGTGCATTTGAACTTATTTTTACCTTGAAATTAGATTAGACTGTAAAATGTAACTTCCAAAACACAAAAAGACCACCATAGCAATAAATATTTCCTTACAATCTGCTCAACAGCGTCAATACGTGTTCTAGAAGCGACTGAATAAAAAGAAATGTAAATTACACGCAAAATGTTAACGGATTAACGGACTTTATTAACTTCCGTTAATTAAAGCTGAAAATAACGGATTAACGTTAACGGAAGTTTGAAGTTTGTTAACGGACTAGTGGTTAACGAAGCTAACGTTTTGCATTAACTTGCCCACCTATGTCTATAACTGGTTTACTTCATGACAAAACAAAAATCTTGAAGGAAAATCTTCGAGCGGATTACTATTTACTGCTAAAATATTGCAGGAGGCAATGTGCCTTACTTATCTCTACATGGACCAAACCACTTACAATTAAAATTTTACACTATAATGCAAGATTTTAAACGTGTGTTGGACTTTAAATGCAAGTAAAAGGAGGATTGAACAGTTAAATTTTTTCGATTGGCTTTCATATGTTAAAAATCTAGTTCTTTCAAATGGCTTTGAACACGTGCGAAATGTGATCCAATGGGATTAAAATAGCTTTTTTTTGCAAAAACTTACAAAAGTCGCCCAGCGGCTGAGGGCTTTGCCCCCAGACCCCCATTGCCACCGCCGGCTGGGGGCTCCGCCCCCAGACCCCCGTCTCTGAAACGTTTGAGTACACTAGCTTCCTCAACACGTATTCTAAGTTAGACAATTGCATTTTCCAACGATTAGTTTTCGCCCTCTCCTTTTACCAAAATCCTGGTTAAGTGCCAACATACTACAGCTTCAGATCTTTCATTCTACGTTATCTTTGCCCAACAAAAAGTTCCTTTTTTGAAAATTTCTAATGACGTCATTGCATGTGATTTATGGTTTGGGCCTCCCCCAATCAAAAATCCTGGCTACGCCTATGGTTCCACCTATCCAACCTATCTTAAGAAATTACCAACTATACAGAATAAAGCTATCAGGGCAATCAGTGATTCTGGCTGGCGTGTTCATGTTACACCTTTGTATTATGAACATAAAATCCTCAAAGTCAGTGACATATATAAAACTGAATCTGCCAAATTTATGCACAAATACGTTAAGAAAAAACTTCCGATTATTTTTAAAACTACTTCAATTAAGTTTCTGGAAATCATGGCTACTCCACTAGAGCTGCAACAAATGATGACCTCACTATTCCATTTTCCGGACAAATTGTTGCCAAAAATTATTTAAATATCAAGAATCAAAATTATGGACAGAGTTGCCACATCCTGAAAAATTCCTGGAAAGTCCAGGATTTTTTTGCTGTCCTTTGAAGTCCTTGAAAGTTCTTGAATTTTGTTTGTAAGCCCTGGAAAGTCCTGGAATATATTTGGAAAGTTTTTCCTTGATTTACCAGGACAAAATGTGAAGTTGTTGTTTTTTTATAGGTAATAACTGGTAGCCTACCTGATGGTTGAACAAATCCCTTGTTGAAATAATTTGCATTGTGAAGGTCCTTCCAAAAGCTTTATTGTATCGTAAAAAGACAGAGCTTATATGTACACTGGGTCACAAACAAACAAATCGCTTTCCTAGCCCTAACCTAACTATAAATCTAATTAAACTGTAACCCTAGCTCTAACCATAACGTTAACCCTGACCCAAACTTAAAATCTTGGCCCAAACCCTAACAATGATATAAAAAAAAATGAGAGTCAATTAGTGTCATTTCTTCTACTCTTTGCTATGTTATTCTTTTTAAGCAGTTCTTACTTGTACGCTAAAGTGCAAATAAGAACATCCTTGTTAAAATGTCAAAATTTGCACTTTGCAGTACAGTTATTATAAATTATTGAATGTAATATTAGGAAGAGTGAGTTCATGGACAGTAATTTAGTACAATGCTGTACTCTAGCAGCTGTATTACGGCTAGTAGCAGTTGCTCAGCGGGCTGTAGGCCCCTCATTGGCTCGTTGACCAAAATACACAATAACAAGAAATGCACAATCATACATTTTTTGCACTATACTTCTGAGGCAGTTTTTTCAGTAATATGGGCTGTTGAAACATTTGTTACAGACGCCCTCTGTAACTATAGCGTTAAAGATAGTTTTTTTAGCTTGCCCCAGCGATTCGAGACTGGGGCCTTCACCGTCCGTGCTGTTTCCACAAATCGAAGTTAAATTCCAGCAGATAGAGGTTTATTGGGAAAATTATAATAAATTAAAGAGCTGCACGGGACGGCAGATAAATATTTGAAAATTAACCCAGGGAACAAAACAAAATAAAGTAACGATGCCGTGTGACTAAAACTTCCAAAATAAAACGTCCGATTGCTTCAGATCCCAAAATGAAAATGAATGACTAAACGCTAGAACTTGGCAAAAAAAAGGGAAGAGCTGCGCGTAGTGCCGGAAATAAGACGTCGAACGAAACGTTCGAAAATTAAAAAACAGAATGACGCGCAGACTAACACAGCAAAAATAAGAGCCAAATAAAAGAGCTGAGTTCGAAAATTTATTGGGGCAAATAAAATAGATCGGTGCTGTAACAACATTATTTTGGGGAGGGACTAATATTGATCAAAAATAAAATCATTAACCACTAGCGTGCTAGCTAAAATGGCTAAAAATAAACAATCACTTCGATTGCTTGATGCAAAATACTTAACGTAGGCTTTGTAAAAAAGTGATAAGGTGTCTATTTGGTATTTAATACTGCTAATAACCAATCACCTCTCTTAAATCTCGCTTCATTAGCCCCTCCTCTCAAATTATGTTTATCTAGCGTTATAAAATACAGACGATTTGGATTAATACTTGTGAGTTTTTTTTAAAGGAAGTGCCTATTTGAATTCTAGTATGCAAATCAGCTCTGCTTATAGAGAATGAGAGAGCAAGAGTGGGAGTTCATTTGCTCATTTAGTCTTTTATTTTTTAACATATTATCGTTTGCGTTAAGGTTTAGATTTTGAGTTTGAGTTAGAATTAACGTTAAGGTTAGAGCTTTGGTTACAGTTTGGGTTAAGTTTAAGGTTGGGGTTAAGGCTAGAACAGCGTTTTTTGTTTGCACGCTGGCGTGCAAATATTAAGCTCTGTCTTTTTTTAGTGATATGATTTTATGGTTTACTGGCTGGAAATAAAGCTATGAGTGAAGTTTTACCGTTAGCCATCACTAGAGCTCAACCGATGGGGCCAAGTCGATATACGGCATCGGCTATCTACCGCCGATAAAATATCGACTTAGCGCAATTACCTTAAACTGCTTACTTTTTAAAGCAAGAACGAGCGCTCTAGCGTTTTATTTGCTTAGTATTTATTTGCTTATTTGTGTCAGACTCAATAAAGGTCCTTAATAACACGAAAAAAAGCACACACACACACAAACACACACACACACACACGCAAAAACAAATTCATCAGGCACAACACAAACAAAGCATAACCATTCGCGCTAATTCAGCCAAAATGTAATTTTGAGTAATGTACTGAAAAATCAGAATCAAGAAAACATGCTGAGCTAAAAATTGGTAAAATGTAAGCGTTTGGATAGTGCTTGCATCTTATTATGAAATTTGCTGTTTGCTTTCTCACAGCTCATTAACGAATAAAAGGTCGAGATGCCGTTGTTGTCTATAGTTTCATTGTTGTGTATTCTGCTTGGGAGATTAAACGGTACCGGTATACGATAAGCATTGTTGTAAGCTAAACGAAGACGATTAATGCTCGACGCAGGAAAACAACACCAAAGATTTGGTGCCATAGATAGAGGAAAAAAATACCATAGATGATTTGTGTTTGCAATAGTCTTTCTTTGGAGAAAGATTAGTGAAGCTTTTAGTGTCAAGTTAAATGAAAAATGGTGGCCAGATTTTTCTAGTTAATACGTATATTGGTATCGGCCTAAAAATTTCCAAAATATCAGTATCGGCCTGAAAAAGTCATATTGGTCAAGCTCTAGCGATCACCCACATACTTTAGCCGATTTATGCAACAAGTTTAATCATGTTTTTGCAGTGCTAATTTCTATGCCACGTTTTAAAAGCAATAATCTTCAAACTAGACCTAAAATTAATTTATTATTGCAAAAAATTGCAAAATCTTCCAACGATGGGGCGTGGTCCCCAGACCCCCAATGGCTTCCGGCAATACCAAAAAGCACATTCCTTCAATTGGAAATTTCTGGCTTTGCACCTGGCTAGTAGTCAGTACTAGGAATACAAATGCGTTACATTAAAGTTTTTCGTCAATCACAAGCACAAAAGAGTAGGTGCATGAAAGAGTAATAGTCAATATTAAATTTTAAGTCCAGTAAAAAAAACCTTAAACAGTCCTGGAAAATGGCCTAAAAAGTCCTGGAATTTCATTATGCAGTTTCTGTGGCAACCCTGTATGGAATTCTCTTCCCGAAAATATGACTAAATTAGGTTATAATAAATTTATCGAACTAAATAAAACTTTTTTAATTTTTTATAATTTAGATTAACTTTATCACAATTTTCAAGGGTTCATTTTGTATACGCCACACTGCAATTTCAACATAATCTTTCCCCTTAATGAGCTTTAGCTCGTTCAACAAGAGGGAGTTGTTTGACTCGAAGACTTCACGTCTCTTCATGTCTCCCGTTCATTGCATCCTTTTATGTTTATCTGCAGTATCCATTAATGTAATAATATACAGGGTGGGCCGTAAATAACGCACCAAAGCATATAAAACAATTCTGATAATTATAACAAAAGGGTGGGCCGTAAGTTACGCACCCAAGAATTAAAAGTAAATTGTGATGTGAAAGAATGTAAATATCTTTTCTTTGGGTATCTGTTAAATTTAATTTCAATTATCAATATTGTTTAATATGCTTTGGTGCGTTATTTACGGCCCACCCTGTATAATTCATGTGATGATAAATAAACTAAACTAAACTAAACTGAAGATTATTCGTTTATAATAAAAAAAGCTGTTTTTTCATAAATTGAAAATTGTAAAGTATTTTTGGATCGACAAAAAATTTTTTACGTTTTATTTCAAAAAAAGGGCTCCTTTGGTTCTCAAAACACTAAACTTTAGTCACTAGAATGTTTCTTGTAGCTCCTGTATTTTTTTGTGTGTCGTCAGTTTAGTCGGCAGTACTGCCCCCCCCCACCCCCTGGTAAAAGGGCAGGGGGAGCAGCTGCCCCTCGTTCGGCACCACTGGGTACAAGCATTTGGTTACCGACTGCCTTCTAATACACTTTTTTTTCATCAGAGCCAGTAAATTTTGGTTGAAGCTGCTGGCTGCTGTTAAATTTTCACCAATTTTTAACTTCTTTTGTTTTTGTTTTCTTGATTAATTTTTCTTATAGTTTAACAGAGAGTAAATTACCCTAATTGTTCTATTTTTTCTGAATTGTATCTCCAAAATCGTCATTTTATTAGTACCTTTTTGGTCTAGCTTCGTTTTTTTGTGTACCCTCATCTTCTATGATAATAACTATATGCAATGTTTTTAGATAAGGAATCTTTCTTTTTAAAAACTATTTTGGAAACACTGGAATTGCTGCTTTGCTGGATTGTCTCTTCAACATAAAAGAGCTGGAGCTAGAGGACTGTAAGCTCTATCCTGAAACGAAAGCAAAAATAAAAGAACGCTCTCGAGAAATGTCAGTTACAATATGGTTGGACTTCGTTTGAATCAGAAGAGACGACCCAAGACCTCGATTTCTTCAATTTTATTCCAAGTTTAACAGACTCTTCCTCTTCCAATGCTACCGTTCACATTGGACGCTCTCTCAATTCACAGAGCTCTCTCGCTTTATCTTAGTTTTTATTTATGGGGTCTGAAAGAGTTACTTCACAGCCAAATGCTTTTGCTAAAAAGCAGAAGTCAATGCCCAACCCATTGTTTGTCGTACATACATTACATAACAATGCGTTGCAGGTTTATGAATTTTTCAATTTTTGGAATGAAATTAAATACCTAGGTTTGCAATCAATGAGCTTTTATATATTAAGTATTTTTACACTAATATTTTATTCCGAGTCGAAAAAAAGCTGGCGCACCCAATGTTTTGAAATTTTCCAGATTTTCGAAATTTTTTAACATGTCAATCATGCTTTTTCAATTTTTAAATACTTTGATAATTACAAGAGGGACTTTTATAATTCCAAGAGAAGACTGTAGCCAGAAGGGTTGGGCAGGGCTGAAACCGTCTCAAAAAACCTAAAGCTATGGTTGGCCTGGAAGATACGCGAACAAAACCAACAAGCTTGAAGGACCTTTTCTTTGCCCCAAGATTTTGTCTCGCTGGCCGCATGTGAAATATTTTTTTAGTGTAGTGTTGGCCAGCTTTCTGACTGTAATTCGTGCTCCCCACTTAATAATAGGCTCTGCTTCGGCCCTAGTTAATGGCATAGTACAAAGAATCACAACTGAGCTTTGAAAAGTTGTGGAGACTAATAATATTGGCAACGGAGGTGACGCGAAATTTTTGTGCAAAGAAAATTTTTCTTGCAATTAATAAAAAACAAAAAGCACACAAAATGTTCAAAAAAGCCAACTTTTAGATAGGCCTGCTGGGCCTATAATTAACGTATTAATAGCCAAAAATATTTTAATCTATTATAGTGATATTGCTCTTTCAGCATTATATTTAGTAGAAAGTTATACAACGATAAAGCAAAGCTTTAATTGCCAACAAGGTCCACAAAATACGGCTGAATGTTGGCAGTTGCAATCTTTTCCTTCGAATCTCTGGACAGATAGGCTATTTATTGTTTATTAATAAAACATCATTTGCATATCAAATTAGTTCTTTGCGTGAATGCTGTAAAAAATTACGTAACTGCTGCGTAAAAAAGCTGCGATAGATTAAAGCAGCAATTAAAAAGCACAAACTTTGAAAGATGAAATAAGGTAAACAGAAAAAATTTTCTTCATAAGAGTGCATTAAAAGGTTTGTACAGAATGCTTATGAAAAAGCAGATCGTTGGCAGATATTAGAGTCATGGGTTTATTTTTTCGCTCAGACTTTTAGATCAAATTTACGATTTTGTGAATTTTTTTATTCCAAAAATCTTGAAGTCATTTTCGCGATTGCAAAGGGGCAATTTTCGGGATTGTATTCAAACATAAGCAAAGCTTTTTCAATTTTCTTTGGTCATTGTGGCCAAAATGGTTAAATTTTAGGTCAATGACCGTTAAACAACCGAAAAAAAAACAACAAACGAACTAAATTACGATTTTTTAATGGCACGAAATAACAAAGCCAAGAGAAAAGCAAAAAGTTCTTTAAAATTACTAGTGGCACTTGCAATGATCTAATCTGCGACAAAGCTCGAAGCAATTAAGCACTTTAGCTCATACTGTAGTCGTTAAAAGGGCTTTTGTGGCTAATTTGTATATTTGGGTGGATGTCCCCTGATAATTTTTGCTTGCAAGTGTTATAATTTTTTCGAACCTTGTCAGGTTTTTTCGATTCTAAATCGTTGCCAGTGGGACAGCAGCAGCACCATAAGAACATTATTTTCTTAAGCAAAAGCGAAATTTTCTAGTTATTTCAAAACAACAAGTCAGTACAAAACTAATTACTTTAAATCGTTACTGTGCGAGCAGAAGCTTAATTTAGTTATCAGTATTAACAAAAGGAGTAAAATTTTGTATACTAACCAAGACCTTCTTTTACCAGCCATAACTTTTCATATCATGCCCGAAAAGAGTAAAACACTGACATTCAGATTCATGGGGCTGATGTTCCATCAGCAGTTAAGATAGCACGATAAAACGTGGTTGCCAAAAGAAAAATCAGTATCATAAACAAATTTTTAAAAATCGTCAAACATTACAAATAGTTAGAAAATTGTGTTTGAGTAGTTACCTTGAACGTGCTACTTCTCTTCACTAACAAACATAGTTCGTATGATTGGGTGTGTCACTGATTGATTAGTTTATGCACTATGTATGTAGCTATTTTTGTTCTGTTTTATAGGTAATTTAAAGATGATTTTTCAGTGAATCTCGGCTCAAATCAACGATTTTTTCTGGCATGGGTGCGCCAGGTTTTTAAAATGTTAAGCAAAAAGAAATATTCGTCATTAACATGCAAAAGTTCATCACTTCCAACATCAGGTATTTGCAGACAAAAAAAAATTATAACCCTAAACAGTTTTTTTTTTAATTACGAAGTAGTACATTGTTCCATCAATTAGTGAGAATTTCCCCGAAGATTGCGCTACTGTGAAGACATTAACCTTTAATTTAAAATACAGTGCTTGTAGTCCGGTAGAAATACGACAAAATACACTGAAACCCAGAAAAAATTTATAATAAGCTGAAATTTGGCACGATGACTCAGGACCATTTCTGATCGAGTCACCAAAAAATCCCCGTGTTTTGGACTTAGGACTTCCCCTTTTTTGATCTTTAAAGTCTGCCATCTAGTGTCAAAGAGTCTCTTCTGTCCAATAGCCAATCCAAAAGTTATAAAAGAGTCAAATTTTGAACCGTAATGGATTTTCAAGTGCAGGTATAAACAGATTTATTTTAGAATTGATGATGCCATTGTTGGTGACGTCACTGCCACATTCTGTATTGATGACTCAAATTGTGAGTGAGAGTTAGATTTTTGGTTTCAAACCAAAAATTGCTTAAATCAAAGTGATGACGTCACAAGCGTTTTTGATGACGTCATCTGTCAAGAGTTTTGATCTTAAATTTGAAAAAACGAAACATTGCAACACCTTGAGAATATCAGCATCATCATTATTTTGACGTTCTACAGCATCTTCGAGTCCTTTCATCATCGTCCTATGTGCAATGGTTCTAAACAAATGGTTCTAAATAAAGAATATACCGCAATTATACGTAAATTAATACGAATATGTCCCGAGCACGATAATATACCCGATAGGAACAAAATTTCTACCGTTTCGCAATGCCTGACAATATTATTATCTTATGCAAATACTATGGTAGCATACTTCCACAATCTGTGGTACTAAATCTATTCTAGAATAGGCCTTGCATCTAAACTAAACTTACCTAATCAATTAAAATAACATTTGAACAACCTTTTCTGATTAATCTAAAAAAATATCTGATCAAAAACTTAACCCTTTATCACTCAACGGTAGGGCTTCTGAAGCCCACACTCGTTACAAACAGTAATTACTTAAATTTGGTTCGCAATAAAAACCTGAAGTTTCATGACTTTTCCTGTTTGTTTTTGCCAATTACGATGTAACTATTTTTGTTTCTACGACGTAAGGGGTTTAAGCGTAAAATGGGGTTTTTAACAAATTTTTTGAGATTTAGCCAATTTCTAGTTTTCGGTGTGAAATTTTAATTTCATACTTAATAATTTCATACTTAATATTTCACGCTTAATATTTCTAATAGAGATTAAGAGGATTAGAGTAAATTGGTGTTCTAGATTAGATAGATAACAATAATTGGCGAGACTGCGTTGCAAACGAAAAGTTACTACGCCTGAGGCAAGAAATCATTTGGTTCCTTTGTCTTTGTTTTTACGCTAATTTCGATTGAATAGAGTTACAATTTTCTTGCAATGCAATGACTCCTTGCAAACTACAATACAAAAAAATTTTGTTAGCTATACGGCAATACAAAAAATCAAAACCAATTCCTCATTGGGCAATACTAGCAAAATCATGTCGAAACGCGTGACGAGATTTGTGGTGCCCAGCTCCGAGCTATAGCTACTTGACAGCACAGTTCCTTTTGAATAAATGTAGCAGTGGTTGCAAGCCGTAACCAAATTATATCGGATTTGACCTGCCTAGAATTAACTTTTAACTTCCCGTTGCATAAGCAATTGCGTAATTTTTCCAACTTTTAGCAAAAAAAACTAACCGCATTAACTGTACTAATTTTTTTTACGAAGTACAAGCACTCCAAAATACTGTAAATTAAACCGCAATAGCCGTCATTAGAACAATAATATGTTAGTTTGTTGTTGCAAACATTTTGCTTCAAAAGTTTCAAATCTTAATAAAATCGCGTTCATTTCTGGAACGGGAGGTCGGAAGTTTGAATCTTGGACCGGTCAAATTGGACACAGTGTTGCCAACGGCTCACCTCCGTTGCGGCATTTCTTCGAATGAAGCTGTGTTGTCTGGGCACAATGACGCGAAGATGGGCCCCGTCAATTTGTAACACGCTTCGATGTAATGCAGCAAGTACGATGAGAGATTTGATTTGAATTAAATGCAATATGACTTCGCGCCAAAATTGAAGTAAATGAGGTCAGCTTGCAGCTTATCGCTGTATTGTTATAGCCAGCGAAATCACGCGTTTATGAAAAGTAGTTCATTTGGTTTCGCGACAACTCTTTTGTACGTAGGCCTACATCAGAGTTGCAAACGGGCCGACTAATTCAGGCCCGAACCCGAAAATATAAGCCGAAACCCAAAAACTAATTTGAAGTCCAAATCATGCCCAAAAAACCCGAAAGTTAAGTTAGGTGTGAAAAATTTGGCAATGTTGTTAGCAGAGGTGGAGTCGAGGACACAAGGCTTGAGGTCAAGGACACAAAAAAAATTGGAGGCCAAGGCCAAGAACATGACTCTCTCGAGGCCAAGGACCAAGGACACAGGCGCAAGTGTTCTCCAAAAAAACAAAAAAAGATTTTCAAAAATTTTTTTCAAACAATCTCAAAAAAAAGGTCTTCAAAAGTTTTTTTCAGGCGAAAATGGTTTTCAAAAAGGCAATTTTTCACTTGAGGAAAACAAAAAAGGTCTTCGCAATTTTTCTGCGTGGTTTCTGGCGCTTTCCAACAAATTTTCAACGTTTAAAAAAATAGTGCTGTACTCGAGCCGAAGACAGGGCAATTTTCGAGGACTTGAGGCTTCGAGGCCAAGGACAAGGACTTCAAAATCTGTCCTCGAGGCCAAGGACATCCTTGAGGACTCCTTCTCTGGTTGCCAGGTTATTTTGATTATATTTTTGTACACCGAAAAAAATAAACAGTATGCCTTAGGCCGGAATTAAGCCCAAAAGTTTTGTCAACTTTAGGTCCAAGCCCGGCTCGAAAAGCTCGGCCCAATTTACTACTCTGACGTACGTTGTCTTCAAGGTTACGGGGCTATCATTGTATGTACCGCATTTTATCCAAGAAATAACTCAATTAATTAATTATACTGTGGGGCTTTAATTTACGGTACAGTTTTGTCCACAATCATGACGAATTTGATACAATTCTGCAATGTATATCAATTCATACAACGCATGAATAAAGCTTATCATATGTCATCTAACTATGTTACGTCATTTACATCAGTTCAAATAATTAAAATTGTGCGAAATTTTTGTGATGCTTGAATAATTTCGTCGACCTGCAATAAGCGTATTGTGTACGTCATTATCTTAATTACTACCTTTATCTCGTCTCACGGAGAAGCAATTGTAATCTCATTTCACGCTCAACTATAATTGCGCACAACCATTATAATCTCTTTTAACGCTTATTAAGTAAGCGCTTAAGATCAGAAACTTGACGACCTTAAATAAAACGCATATTTCATTAACTTTCGGGGATAAATTCCAAAGTTGTTTTTGCTATGTCGAAAGATGAATAAATGCTATACCAGCAGTGAAGATTTGAAATTTCTAGCTTGGGTAGTTTTCAAGTTATTATCGAAAAATCATGGTGGGCTTCAGAAGCCCTTCCGTTGAGGAGTCAATGCCCTAAAAAAAGTTGACTAACATAGGGCTAATCAGCTAGATTCTTGAATAACATCTGAGTAAAACTTAATTAATCTATAAAAACCTCGCTAATATTTGAAAACTTGCAGTCTTAATAATTTTTTATCTTTCCTAATAAATTGACGATTAACTTTAACTGCGTGAGGGAGCTTTTCTATAAACATAGACTTTCTTGCTCTAACTGCAGAATGCATTATTTTAATCCGATATGGGAGGTGTAAGTTTTATCTGCTTGATTACTACCACCAGCGCAGCCAGAAATAAATAAAAGGAGAGGGACAAAATTTTTTGTTATGATTAAAGCATATGCTAATCGGAAAGTTTTTATTTAGGACTACTGAATTAAGGTTAAGCGATAACAGGTTTAAGTCATGCTGTCGTTCATGCAGCAGACGCAAGAATAGAATTAAAGTGGTTTCACGATTCTACTTTATTTGATGATGCAACAGCGGATACAAAAAAACGCGTTTTTAGATCGCAGATTGCCGTTATTTTGAAGCAAGCTGGCATAATAATTTTTCAATTTTTGAATAATTATAATTACATTTTATTCACCAAGTTGCCTTGGCAGGAGACAACAAAGGGACCTTTTGGTCTTCGAGTCAAGCTGCCACCTGCCCATCTGTCTACCATAGTATATTGCAACAAAATAAGAACAAATGAAAGGCACAATTCGCAAAACATGCAAACAACCCCGCCTACACCCGAAAATGATTGGTTTTTGAAAAAATAAGTGCTCTCTATTATTATTTATGTTAATTGACACCACGTACTGCTTGCTATCTTCTAACAGAAAAAAATGTGCTGTATTGTGGTTTGCCAATACAAAGTGTCGTTTAATTGATTGCTCTACTATTATTATTATCGTTGGTAGGAAATAAGTATGTAAGCATTAAGCGAGAATTTGCGATAGCGACCGACCAATTCATTATGCGCGGTTGTTTCAATCAAATAATGCGAATCTGAAAGCGGCGTTCTCGGAAAAAATGGTCATAACAAAATACAATGGATTTATTTTTATCTACGTGGCACGCACGCGATCAAAATTTGGTTCGCGCCGAAAACTGCGTACAGAATGCTTAGAGACAGTGGCAGATTTAGGGGGATGGGGGGATGCATCCCCCCCACCAGCCTAAACATAACGTGCATATGCATAATATTAAACATTAAAAAAAAAGCAATCAGTGAATACTCGATAGGCCAGGTGACTGCGATATAATTTCAGAAGCCATTGGGGGGGTGGGGTAGGGCGGGGGGAGAAAAAAGTTATTTTTACTGCGAACTTTTTACAAAGCAGAAATTAGTTTTTTTACAAGTCCGATTGATTTGAAAGCGCCAAACTTGCAAAATTCACAACTCGCACTTTTCAACGACAAAGGCTTAACACAACAGGAGTTCAATTATGGCGCAGTTTTGCTCAAACCACACGCAATACCAGTAGCGTAGCCAGGGGCGGGGGGGGGGGGGGCTATAGCTCCCCTACTGATATGTCGACCAAAATGCAGCTCGGGAAAAACACTACGCTTTTAGCACTTTGGAGACTGTTTTATGCACTAGAGTGGACTAAATAGTGATTTAAAACATCTTTTGAAACATATGTTCAGGGGGAAGGAGGCTAATTTGTCAAAAATAAAACCAACAAATAAATGAAAACTTTGGAAAATGGTAAGAAATAAGTAAGCTTAATCAAATTTGATTGCAAGTGTCAAAATGTTAAACATAGGTGTCATCAACAAATATACTATAAACTAAGGAATAGGGGGGGGGGGGGGGGCTATTCAGTATTAGTTCATTACCAATCATTTCTCTCAAGTCTCTTTTCATTAGCCCCCCCAAAATTATTTTTCTCTATAAACTGTATACGAAATAGATTACTCTGTGTGAGTTTTATTGAACATTTCGATTTATAATTTATCATCATCTAAACAAGAGAACTAGCATTTTACCAATAGCCACCTCCTAAATAGCCCATTTATGCCACCAGTTTAATCTTGTTTGCATTGCCAATTTCTAAGCCACGTTTTAAAAGCATTATTTTTGAATCAAAATAGCCCTAAAATGAAGTTATTTTTGCAAAAAAATACAAAATTTTCGAGCGCTGGGAGCTACGCCCCCAGACCCCCGTGTCTCCGGCGGCTGGAGGCCCCCAAACCCCCATTGGCCTCCGGCGGCTGGATGCTTCACCACCCCCCAACACAAACCCCCAATTGCGAATTTCTGGCTACGCGCCTGCACAAAACAGTAGTGCGGTTTCGCACAAAAAGTGTGTCGATTTGATACAACATCAAGTAAAATATCTTCTGGAACGTAGTTTTATTACATTGCTAGTTACGGTATGCTGAATGAACCAAATAGACAAAATAGACTTGAACAAAATAGACTTTTGACAATAGAAATATCAAAGTCCGATGCAGGTAATTTTTACTCATTCTGTGTGAGTAGCGCAGCCAAGGGAGGGCGGGGGGGGGGGGGGGGGGGGGGGCTTTTGCCTCCTCCACCCATTGGCCTGTCGACCAAAAATGCAGAATAAGAACAATACCACGTTTTTTAGCACTCTGAGACTGGTTTTTGGACTAAAATGGACTAAAACGTGATTTAAAGCATCTTTTGAACCATATATTCAGGGGGGCTAATTTGTCAAAATAAAACTCGACAAATCAATAAAAAACTTTGAAAAATGGCCAAAAATAAGCAATCAACTTTAATAATAGCTCATTGCAAATGCTTAAAATAATTTTTATCAACAAAAAATATTATAAACTCACGAACAGGGGAGGGATCTATTCAGTATTGGCTAATTACTAATCGCCTCTCTCAACTATCTTTCCATGAGCCCCCCTCCAATTATTTTTCTCTATAAAATATAGTCGAAATAGATTACTCCGTGTGAGTTTTATTAAACTATAGGAATTTATACCAGCATATAAACAAGAAAAAATTTTACCACTAGCCACTTCTCTCATAGTCCATTTATGCAACCAGTTTAATCATGTTTGCACTGCCAATTGCTATGCCACGTTTTAAAAGCATTATTTTTATCAAAATAGCCCTAAAATTTAGTTATTTTTGCAAAAAGATGCTAAATTTTCGATCGCTGGGGGCGGAGCCCCCAGACCCCCAAAGCAGCTCCCTCATTGCGAATTTCTGGCAACGCGCCTGTTCTGTGTAGATGCAGACGGTTATGCTAGCGAAAGTTTAATAAACACGATTTTTGACGCAGGAAAGACGAAAAGAGCGTTTTATGTTATTAATTTGAATTGAATTGGTTAAATCAATGACATGAAACTAGTTTTATGTCATTGGTTAAATTTTAAAAATATTTTATATACTGGTAACGTTTTTGAGATGGGACGGATCAAAAGTATCCCCAACAAGTTTGCGCGAGGTCAAGAACATTAATCATAAACATGCAAAATTTTGAGATTATACACAATTTGTGCTCATAAATTTTATCATCCCCCCCAACAAAATTTTCTAGATCCGCCACTGCTTAGAGAGCCAATTTTTAGGCCCGACCGTAAAATCGTGAACGTACGGGCATATTGTTAGTTCGTTTAAAACAACTGGCTGCTTGTACGCTGATAAGGCGATACGCCGAGCGCACCAAATTTTGGTTTAAAACGAACTAACGACGAGATTTTGCGCTCAAAATTTTACGCACAGTGTAGATCGGCATTAGACGGACGGCGTCCTGCGCGACTTTTTGCTTGCAACCAATCAGCGCGATCAATTTATACTTCGACACAATTTGGGCTACGTCGCCGGACTCGCTACTCTGATAGGCAATGAGAACATTGCTCATAATCAACACAGCTATACGGTGTAATATGCGGTCATAAAAATTGATCGATAAAGATTACCTAAAAATAAATTAGCATCTTATTTACTGTATTAAACATTTGACATTACGCAGACTGAAGTTGTTAGATTGATTCAAACCAGCCAATCGCCGTTCCCCAACTCCAGCTGAAAATAAAATTAAAGGATCAAGCTGACATCGTAGTTTCGCATTTGGTAATTAAAAAACCTCTTTGAGCAATATTATTTTGATTCCGTCGTTTATCAGATAAACGGGCTCACTGGACGGTTGGTTTAAATGTAGAAACATAAAGCGGTTTTGACCAATTACGTCTGATATCTTATTCCGTGTAAACTCAAAAAAAAAAAAAAGAAAAACAGGCAAAATGCATCCAATCAAATGACCTGCGTAGATTTATACGCATAAATACGCGTGATCGGTAAAACAGACCTAATACAGTATAATAAAAAATCGTTTTTAACGTTCAAAATAAACTTAGAGTCATTCTCTTAGAAGAGATCTGGGCCCGTTTTACAAAGTTTAGAGATAACGAGACTTCTCGAATTAGCGAGCTGTTTTCGAGCGAGATCGCTCGAAAAGCAAAATGCTTTTATGATTTCTTCTCGTATAAACGCAGCGGCACTTCAGACACGCGCAATTAACGTAAAAATGCGTAGCTTAATGCGTCACATTTTTCAAGGATGCGTGTAACTTTTAGCGGGAACACGTGGAAATACGTTAGATTTTTAAGGAATGCTTCGAATTTCTAGCGGGAAGTTTGAAATATTAACAATTTTAATGAATTTTTCGCGGAACAAGTCTAGGCGGCAACAATTTCGAAACATTAGATACTAACCGCAAACCACGAGGTCTTGATTTGACATGCTTGCGGTCAGAGGTGTAAAGCAACGAAAGTACCTCTACTTTTAAAGTAAAGTACGAGTATATTGGTTAAAGTAATTATATTTTTGGATACTTTCTGCTTTCACTTGCTTAGTTTTAGAGTGAAGTAACGCGACTTAAGTAGCATTTTGCTTCAGAAGAGTACAAATATTGTAGTTTTAAATTTGAAGCACAGATTTGTCGTAACGGTGGTGTTTTTTTCCGGCAATTGTTCAATTAATTTAAGTTAGCAAAAGTTTTTTGATATGATTCCAAGTAAATTCTGCGCGACATGATTTTCAAATCTCGAAGTTTTGTTGTTGTTCTTTTTGATTTGAATATACAGTAATAACAAAAACTTGTATCAATTAGTAATTCATGACTTCTTGAGAGAGTGAGGGGTTAAAAGACCAAGTACTATGAGACTGTGATGTGAAGGTAGTCGTCATACAACAGTTTATCGATTGAATAATTGGTTTATTGTGCTTAATTACTTTCAAAAATACTTGTACTTGAGTACTTCTAAAACCTCTGCTTTTTACTTTTATTCCAGTTCTTTTTTTGGTCAATGCTTCGTTCTTTACTTCAAGGACTTTTTCGTTCAAGTAACAAAATTTTTACTAGATTACCCTTTTCGAATACTTTTTACACCACTGCTTGTAAACAACTTTTTGCCGCTTTCGAAAATTTTTAGCGCGGCTTAAAACGAAATTTACAATCTTTGCAGTCTTCTTTGTTGCGCAAAAGCGAAATATGCTGCCATTCTCAATCGAAATTAAAGCGCTGCCATTCTTTTGCCTTGTTTTTAGCAACTCGAGACGCTTACCGAGCGCAATTAAGCGCTCGGAAAGTTTTGACGCTTTGCGAGCGAGTTTTATCGCTAAATAAACTTCATAATAGCTCGAATTGACTTAGCGGAATGACTCAACGTTTTTTAATTCGAAAAGCTAACCGAGAAGAAATCGTAATACGGGCCCTGCTTTTCCTCTGCGATTAGTGTTTTTGAATGTTTTCAGATAACATATTCTCTAAATTTATTAGGGTCGAAATACGATGTGACTATGATGACATTTAAGTCGTGTACTGATACGCGTCAGATCTCGGCCGCCCCAAATTCTCGCCGGTATCTGATTGTACTTGTTCCATTTTGGAAAATGATGAGTTCTGAACAAATGGATTGCGTTTTTTCGTGCGAAATTGCGCTGCTTTCTGTTTCGTTCGCGTTCTCCCTCAAAAGCAATGCGGTATGCTGACGAGACATTATTATTCCACGACAGTACGATACGGGCTACGCAATGATCTTACATTTTTATTATATATCAAAACTGAGTATACATGCATTCCCACTTCAAAAGTTTTGACGTTGCTTAATTGCAACTCAGGGTAGAATTACACTTAAATTAAGCGTTTTTAAATTACCGTAGTTTTTTGACATTTTAACTTTTAAATAATTTTTGTGAAGTTATGCACTTTCAAAAAGGGGGGAACTGTTTCCCCTCCCCCATTGGCTGCGCCGGTGCCTACTAGGCCAGAGTTTTACTGACAATACAGTTTTTGATTTTCAATCGGCTGAATATTCAATATAATTCTCCCAAATGTAAGCCTAATAAAAAAAAGTTTTGCAATGTTTCGTTTGGTCAAATACTCTTTCAAATTTACCATTAAAACTCGTGACAAATGACGTCATCAAAAACTTTTGTGACGTCATCACTTTGATTTAAGCATTTTTCGGTTTGAAACCAAAAACCTAACTCTCATTTACAACATGAGTCTTCAATACGTCATTTTTTCATAAACTTTGGCAATGACGTCACCAACAATGACGTCATCAACTTCCAAAGTAAATTTTTTAAAACCTGAACTTGAAAACCAAGTTTTGTGCAAAACTTGGCACTTTTACAACTTTTGGATTGGCTGGTGGATTGTAAAAGACTCTTTGATACTAGATGGCAGACTTTAAAGGCAAAAACGGGGAAGTCCCATGTCCAAAACATGGGGATTTTTTGGTGACTGAGGACATGGTCCTGAGTCATCGTGCCAAATTTCAGCTTATAATTTTTTTCCGGGTAAAAGCTATTTCTACCGGACTATTGTTTGAATATTTACAGTTGAGGTTTTTCAATCTACATGTTCTTTTTTTTAGCCACTTGCAAATCTTTTAGCATGGTAACTAACTCAAATATAGCAAATTTTTACCAAGGGTGTTTCGGGGGTCTGGAGGCAAAGCCCCCAGCCGCCGGAGGCACGGGGGTCTGGGGGCGGAGTTCCCATCGTTCGAAAATTTTGTATTTTTTTTTTCAAAATTAACTTAATATTAGGCTTATACTTTGATAAAAGTTAATGCTTTTAAAACGTGGCATAGAAATTAGCAGTGCAAAAACAAGATTAAACTAGTTCCATACGAGCTGGTAAATGATAAAATCCTATAGTTCAATAAAACTTACAAGGAGTAATCTATTTCGTCTATATATAGTATAGAGAAAAAGATAATTGGGGGGGCTAATGGAACGAGGTTTGAGGGAAGTGATTGGTAATTTAACTAATACTGAATAGCCAATAACCCCCTCCTATATTCCTGAGCTTTTACATTTTTGATAAAATCTATATTCAGCATTTTTCAACGAGCGATTAAATTTGTTTGCTGATTTTTTGCCATTTTTCAAAGTTTTTAGTGATATGTGAATTTTATTTTTGACAAATTAGCCCCCACTAAGTAAATGTTTCGAAAAATGCTCTGAATCATTTTTGAGTCCATTCGACTGCAAAAGACAGTCTCCAGAGTGGTATGCCTGTCTTGCGTTGAAAGACTGCCGCGACTTTGAAACCATAGTGTATGTCTCTGGTTATTGTGGGCACGGATTTGAATCCCATCCGTAGTCGTTTTTTCTGACAAACAGAGGCTAATCCAGCTTGATATTGCCTCATTTTATGGCATCTTGCATGAAGATTAGGTTTTGAACTTTCCGCTATTCATCATACAATATCTAGCCTATAATCACGCTCGTAGCCAGAAATCTGCAAAGGGGGTATTTTGGGAGTCTGGGGGTGAAGCCCTCAGCCGCTCGAAGCTGGGGTTTTAGGGGTAACGTTCCAACCGCCGGAGGTTAGGGGGTTTGGGCAATAGTGCAAAAAGTCCTCGAAAATTGTAATCAAGTAAAAGTTTTTTTATTGACGAAAAAACTACTTGAAGCTGAAGTAAAGTACAAAGAATTGACCCAAAAAAGTTCTTAAGAGAAAGTAAAAAAGTAGTCATTTTAAAAGTGCCCAAGTACAACTATTTCTGAAAGTATTCAAGCAAAATAAACGAAACTATTCGATTGACATATGACAACATGGTCGACTACCTTCACAACACTGCCAAATAGCTCTGGGTCTTTTAACTCCTCACTATTTCAGAAAGTTATAAGTTAATAATTTTTGCAAGTTTTTTATTATATTCAAGGCTATTAATCAAAACGAACAACAACGGCAAGACTTCGAGATTCGAAAATCATGCCACACAGAATTTACGTGGAATCATTTCGCAAAATCTTTCCTCTAATACTCATTCACTGTCATTGTTAAATTAATATGGTGAAAACAACGCCGTAATAATTTACGTTGTTGAGGGGCTTTTGCGTCAAGCCAACGCTATTTTTGCGGTTTCTGCGCATTTTTTTCTGCGCAAAAACTTGAGATAAATATTCAGCGTTCCAAAATTAACCTAACTGATAGCATAAAATACTAAGGTGTATACTTGGATGATAAGCTTAACTGGCATAAACATATTGATTTCATTGAATCTAAATTATTAGCAGCAACCGGTGCTTTGTATAACTTGCGCAAATACGTTTCACAAACCGTTTTGGTTTCGGTGTACTATATAGTTCAGTATATTTTTATTTGCAATACTCGGTGATTTGCTGGAGAACTACGACGAAAACTCTTTTACATAAGTTGCAAGTAAAACAAAACCATATTGTCAGAATCATTAATTATAAAATGAAAAGAAAAACCAAATTAAAACCACTGTATGAAAAATTAAAATTTCTGAATGTTAAAGGTATATTTAGACTAGAAATTGCTAAATTCATGATGATACTCTATACTGACAAACTGCCTGGTATACTTAACAAAAAAATTTGCTGAAGTAGCTTCTGTACACTCGTATTCCACGTTTAGTTCTAGCTCCAATGATTATTTCATACCTAGATCTTATCATGTCAAACCAAACTAGTCAATACGAACAACGGGTGCAAAAATATGGAATGACCTCCCAAATGAATTAAAAAATTAAGTTGGGAATATTAGTCATAGAATGATGTCTAAACAGCTCAAAGAGCATTTTTTTAGAGCAAAGGTTGTAAATAAAGCATTCCAATTCTTCGAAATTTTTACTCGGATAAGTTTTTTTATAGGTAGGTTTAACTAGAATCAACTGTTGATAACTTTACTGCTTAGCATTATTTATTAATACTTCATACCGTTGTGAAACTTATTTCTTAAAAAATGCTAGGTCTTGTTATTAGTAATTTTTGTAATAAGTATCCTTTTTATAGTTAAACTGAAATGATATTTGAATGAAGTTTTGTCATCTTAGACTTAAATGTAGAGGAGTCGCAGACTCGGCGACCGGCAAGCTACGCTAGCTACATGGTCTTTCGCGACTCCTCTATGAACTAAATGCAGCAATTCGTTTGTAATTTCTCACATTTTTTTTGTCTTAGCTATATTCGTAAATTCTGATTTGTGTTTTAGTTCAAAAAATAAACTTTCTCTTTTTGTGCTTCTTAAGGTGCACATGCAAAGGCCGCAAGGTTAATCACTACACCACCACCATACTCTTTTCAAGCAACACCATACTCTTTTCAAGCAACAACTGTGAAACTTTGTTTAATACCACTAATAAAGAATTGAGTAATGTTAGTAATTGGCTGGTTGAAATAAATTATCATTAAATGTTGCAAAAACTAAGTACGTTGTATTTCGAACCCCTCATAGCCTTGAACCGCCCATTTGTACTTCATTACGAATAAAAAATAATTTAATTGCCAGGGCTACATCAGTCAAATTTCTTGGGCTATTTGTCCAAGAAAACTTGGGCTGGAAAGAGCACATGGAAAGCATTATTAATAAAATTAGAGCCAGTACAGCTGCAGTTCGTAGAGTAAAACATTATCTCGGCCCAAATACATTGCTATTGTTATATCACGCTCAAATCAAGAGTCACATAAATTATTGCATAACATCCTGGTGCAATGAAATAAGACGTCAGTCGATAGGATACAAAGGCAAACTAACCAATTTATCAGATTAATTTTTGGGCTAAAAAAAACACGAGCAAATTAAAAGCATTGCTAAACTCCATAAATTATCATCTGTGGAACAAATATGTTACTTGCAAACTGCTCTATTTATGCACATGTATAAAATAAACTTACTCCCAATGGACTTTGATCATTTTTTTCTTACCAGAAATGCAAATGGCAATGCTGATTTGCACATTACCAGGAGCAGTTCTGAATTTCTTCCCAAATTCTACCGTATTGATATAACCAAGCAGTCTATGCTCGATAAAGGCCCCTTAGCATGGGCCCGAGTTTCTAACATTTTAAAACACAAAAAACTCTCAAGTAAATCCTTTTATTCACAATCAACTACATTTATTATGAATACACCTAATGATTTTTGGCTATGACAAAGGCTAAGTTAAATTAATTTTTCACTAATCAAACTTTGTCTAAATTAACAAAATTTCTATCATTTTGCAATTAACTGTGATCTTCATCATCATTGAAATTCAAAATGCTTCATATTGAGTTCCGGTAATGGGCGTGCTTGTTAACTTTAAATATTTTGCACTGTAGCTGCAGCATTATCACGGCATAGCCTAATAATCGTTGACATGAAATTGTTCTTATTACATTGCAACACTATCGATCGTTATGAAAACTTCATCTCATTGCGTTGCTACAAAAACACTTATGTAATCCAATTCCCAGTACCGGTGATCAAAATGACAAAATATTGTATAAATTGCCCAAATTTTGAGAAAGGCTACGACAAGGGTCTTAGTCAAGAGATTCCTAAACCGAGAGTGCTCAAATCACTAACACGGTGAGCGTAAATCAAATTCAGTTTAGGGGGTTCAGAACTAGAGCACTTGGGACATTGTTTCACAAAATGAATAATGATTTAATGACAATACGACAATCAATTGATTTGAGCCGTCGCGACGAGTTTCGTCCTTGCTCAAGGGACTCTTCAGGCGACAAGGTCAATTTTGTTTTATTAGCCAAAAAAAAACAAAAACATTTTTTAATTGGAATCGGCCGCCCTTTTTTTACCGTCTCTAGGCTATATCTATCTTCCTGTGCAATATGGCTACTCCAAAACTTTTCGCCTACAACTTACCGACCTCCATTACCCAGTAGGCTACTAACTCGCTACTCGAAACCTTCAAAATTTACCACTAATAAAATCTATCTACTACCTGTTTCCGAAATCTACAAGCTACACCTACTTAATGTTAACAGCAAACAATGCAATTTTGGTCTGCATGGAGTTAAGTTTGAAATCACTCAGAGAAATTAATACCGAATAATAGCCCATTATTGTCAAAAAATACAAAATATCGCAAAACATTACGTACGGAGCGTTACGCAATGGAAAATTTTAACAAGAAACCCCAACGTTATTCTAATCAGAATTTTCTATCCACATAGCACTTGTACATAGCAAAATTTGAATTCGCTCACTTTTTTAGTTTGAGCACTCTATGAGATAGTGCTATGTGGATAGAAAATTTTAATTAGAATAACGTTGGGGTCTCTTGTTAAAATTTTCCATTGCGTAACGCTCCGTACGTAATGTTTTGCGATATTTTGTATTTTTTGACAATAATGGGCTATTATTCGGTATTAATTTCTCTGAGTGATTTCAAACTTAACTCCATGCAGACCAAAATTGCATTGTTTGCTGTTAGCATTAAGTAGGTGTAGCTTGTAGATTTCGGAAACAGGTAGTAGATAGATTTTATTAGTGGTAAATTTTGAAGGTTTCGAGTAGCGAGTTAGTAGCCTACTGGGTAATGGAGGTCGGTAAGTTGTAGGCGAAAAGTTTTGGAGTAGCCATATTGCACAGGAAGATAGATATAGCCTAGAGACGGTAAAAAAAGGGCGGCCGATTCCAATTAAAAAATGTTTTGTTTTTTTTGGCTAATAAAACGAAATTGACCTTGTCGCCTGAAGAGTCCCTTGAGCAAGGACGAAACTCGTCGCGACGGCTCAAGTCCATTGACAGTCATATTGTCATTAAATCATTATTCATTTTGTGTATAAATTGCCTAATGAACATTATTGTAATTTTTTGCACATAGCTGCAATTTTTTCCTTTGCATTAGTACCGTCTAGTGCTGTATAGTTAGGTGTAGCAACCATGTGCATATTATCGTAACCGCTGAATTGGTAATGTTTAGCTAAAATTATTGCCACATGTTTTGAACGTTTGTTCGTTTTGTTGCTATTGTCTTATTTTCGACTGCTATAATTACCAGCGCTGTTTTTTTGAATCAGCATGTTGTGATTCAGTTGAAAAACAAAAATAAATACATACATACCTTGCTTCTTTGGTTATGTCGCACCAGGCATTGGCCTACTTTTTCCAAACTTCCTGATATGATTTTGCGCATAGAAAGCAAGAAAGGATTGTCTATTATTAACTACATTTTGGTATGATAACACTGATTATGGTTTGATCCGTTTAACATGTAATCTATTTTTCATGTTCATGCAAAAACTGAATAATTTAAATCTAACGTAGGCCTATTACGATAATTAACAAAGGTGGAGTCGAGGACCCAACGTTCGCGGCCAAGTACTCAAAAATCCGGGGCCAAGGACCGACTTTTCGAGGACAAACCCTTTCGAGACCAAGGACAGGAATGGTCGAAGCCAAGGCCAAGGATCGAGAACACAATTTTTCTAAATCATGTTCGGCAAATTTTCCATTATTTTTAAGCGCGAAAGATTGCATTTCGTTAATTTTTTTTGATGATAATTCAAAAATAGTAGTTTCTAAAAGAAATGAATGTGATTTTGAAGTTTTACGCAATAGCAGCAATGTTGAATACGTTACGCAGCGGCATCGTGGTAATGAAATAATTAAAGCCGTTACTCGTGAATGGGAATAACTAAATTCTAAACTTAAAAATGATCAATTTCAAGGCCTTAAATTCATCAGTTAGGGCTCCGGTGCAAATTTCTTTTAATAAACTATTATTATAATTTTTAATATACAAATGACAATGATATTGTCATCTAAATGGCAAAATACAGTAAATTTATGTTTTTGAAATGAATTGAGGAACCGTACCCGGTATTAGCAAGTTTACGTCCTTGAAAAAAACGGGATTCTGGGGACGACGGCAAAGTCCCTTCATTGAACAATTTTAAGTGATTTTTTTTAATAGCAATTTTTGTGACTTTTAAGCCGCATTTACACGGGCGACTTTTTGCAACTTAATTCGAAGATTTTTTATGCGTGAAAATCTCTATCGCAGAGTGGTTACTAACACGAGGCCAAGGGGCACATGACAGAAATTTCCTCGTTCGCTTTAATAACGAGTTTTTTTTAAGAGGCACTAACGAACGAAATATTCGCTAAACGTAAGAGGTCATTTTTGCACGTGTATGTAAAGCCTTGCGAAATCCGTTACGTCATTCTTTTTCGTTAAATTTCTTCGAGCGATTGCAGAAAGCAGTTCGAGTAAAAAAACGTCACAGTTTCCTCGCCAACTTAAAGAGGATCTTGAAGCACTCTTTAAGCGTGCGAGAAATCTTTTTGGTTTAGAAATTTAATGGCGAAATATTGAAAACTTCTAACTCATGCGAATTTTTGCTGAAAATTAATTCAAATCGTCGCCATGTTTGCTATTAGACTTCTAAAAAAAAGCGAATTGCATTGCGAACCATTTCCTGTTTCGATTGAAAAAGAAATGCTAAGTAGTGCAAGTTGACAAAAATAGTAACACACTCCTTTTATAAGAACGATTTTTTAAAACACGAGGCTCATTTTTGCTCAAAATTTAAGAACAAACTAAAAACACTGCCAGCCTCGGCAGCAAAACAAACCAAAAAAAAAAATTCAAACTAATCAAAGAAACTAAAATTCGTGTTGATTCAAAACGATAAAATTTCAGTGATTTTCTTGTGTTTGCAAGCAAAATTGCAACTATTCAAGGTTATAAAGCTCTGTTGCTCTGCGCAAGCAATCGAGAAATTTTTTCGGCAGTGGTTCAACTTGAAAAAAGCTTGCTTTTTTGCTTTTGCAATTTTACGATGCCGCAAAATCAAGAAAAAAGCCTTCACTTAAGTCTTAAGCAGACAGAGCTATAGGAATTAAACAGTGTTTCAAACATGCCCGCTGAAATTGACATCGATGCTCTCAAAATTTTTACAAAGTCAAGAACAAATGAGACTGAATATTAGCAAAAAATTAAAAACAGCCAGTCTAAACTCAAGATTTACCAGTTCTAAAAAGGAAGAGTACTTCGACTTGCTCACTTTTGAAAAATTTTGAAACCTTAAGACCTCAAGTTACTGTTAACATATGAGTTTACCCACCAACAACGTCAAGGGCGCTTTACTTCATTTAAAAAATTTATAGTATGGAAAAAGTTGTTCTTATCTTACATTGATCCAAAAATATAATCAAATTCTGTCGTTCATTTACTAATTGTTATCAGTTGAAGGATTTGCTTGCGTAGAATAATGACGCATAGCTTAAAATATCTTTTTCTATAGTCTAGATACAATAGCCTAGATACAATACGCTTAGATACAATAGTAGTAGCCTAGATACAATACGCTTGAACGCATTATTTTGAAGTAGAAATGCATCTGACGTGACAATGAGATATTTATTACGTACTAACACAAGTTACAAACATCTCGCAAAGAAATTCGAGCGAGCCGTTTTAACGTGCGTTGGGCGAGACGGCTCAGAAATGGCAGTTAGATGGCCTTTACGAACTCGCTAGCACGTTCTGTCATGTCGCCCCAGACTCGCTTGCCTCGATCACGTTTGAGAAGATTTGCCGCCGTGTAAGTAACACCTGCGATTTGCGATGCCGATTATGTTTTGCGCGACTCGATGCAAGAATCGTTCTCGCTCGTGATCACTTACACGAGGCCGATTTCAACGTCTCGAGAGTCGCAGGGTAAAGTCGCGCTCGTGTAAACAGCTAATCGTATGCAATTTACAAGTCGCCCCGGCATAGCGCAATGCACAAATGCTTTGCGAGTCGCTGGCTGCGATTATCGTAAATTTATTTCATAAAATTTTGTGGTTATGGTACAAAATAGTCTGTAGTGCTTTTACTGTAATTATTGTGATTTCGATACTAAATGTACTTCATAATAGAAACGCAGAAGGACTAATTTTCTTGTGCATGCAGGCACTGGTCTACTGCAAATACGGCAGTCATGAACTGATTGCTGATAACTGTGAAGCCAATCCAGCAGGACTTTAATCCTTTATAAAATGTATGACGAATTAACCACAGGTCGCAGTACCTCAATTGTATTCTGCTTTTATAATACCGTAAGCACACTTATTTTATAAGAACCAATAAATTTTGAGTAGAGGCTGGCTGTTCTTAATTTTTTGCCAATGTTGAGCCTCAGTTGCTCTTAATTAGTTCTTAAATTTTGAGATTATTGATGTCAATTATGGCGACCATGTTTGTTAATTCCTAAGGCTATGTCCGCTTGTAAACGCCTGTTTTTGCTGCTTTTGCAGCATCGTAAAATTGCGGAAAGCAAAAAATCGAGCACTAATTTTCGTTTGAACGCAAAAAAAGTTTTTTGTTACGTGCGCAGTGAGCGCAATAGCTCTCTATAGTCTCAAAATTGTTGCAATTTTGCTCGTGAATGCTAGAAAACCACTCAAGCTTTATTGTTTTGAATCAGTACAGAATTTAATTTCTTTTATGATTTGGAATTGTTTCTTTTTCGTTTGTTCTTAATATTAGTTTTTGTTGCTGAGACTGGTGTTGTTCCTAAGTTGTTATTAAATTTTGAACAAAAATGAACCTCGTGTTCTCACGAAATTTTTCTTGTATAAAAAAGTGTAATCAATTTTGTCATTGCTAATATTCTGGCATATCAAAATAGGAGTTAAAGATCTGGAAACCCTAGAATAGCTTAAGACAATGAATTCACTATAATGACACTTGATCAATGTATTTTGGAAATGGAGGTGCTTGTTTACAGAAGCCTTCCGTAAAACTGCTGACTGTAGGTGCTCCAGCAAAACACTGGAGCCTACAACGTGTCCGTCTGGCCAAGCCACAATTAAAATTCTTCAACTGAAACTATAATGTTCAGACAAAATAAATAATATGGAACAGTACGGCGCGGCAAAAAATAGCAGAAATTTAACCTGAAAATAATGAACTAAAAGAGCGCCATACGAGCGGTCTTCGAAATAAAATGCGTCCGAAAGCCAATTGCTCGAATGAAAAGGAATGCCAGAAAAGAGGTAACTCGGCCAAACACAAAGGCGTGCACCAAAAAGCACCCAATGGCTGCAGGATATTAAGAGACGTGAGCAAACTAAAGGGAAGAAGCAAACGAGTTCGAAACTAGACCGGGCAAAACAAAAAAAGGTCAATCGGAGCTGTAACAGTGCTAGCAGTGTAGACTCACACCCTATGCTCACTCATTGGGTCCAGCACCTTGTAGACAAGTACCATCCACTGATCCACTGGTTTTTGTCGGCTAAAAACGTGTTAGCGTTTGCTTTCTTTTCTGACCCGAGATTGCTAGTAGCCTAACGGTATATCTCTTGCGGTTAAAATAACCACAGTTAAGTGGATAAAAACAACACCAACTGCACCGCATTGTAATTAAATATTGATTTCATGAAAATGCAGTTTTTCTAATCAAATCATGCTCTCAATTTCAGTTGCACCATTTTTAGAATTTGAGTAATTTTGTGGCGCTTTTTCATTTGAATAACGCCAGGAGTTAGTTACAATCTGAAGTCACTGACGTATTTTTGCACTGTTCATAATAATTCATTCTCCGCACTACACAATTGCCTAGCGTTCAGCAAATGCATGCGGTGCTTATTTTATTATTGTGAATATTGGTGCTTCGTAACAGCTGTGGTTTGGTAGCACCATAACAAAATTACATGAAGACACAGATTATATGAATGCTATATGGATTTTTTAAATGTTCGTTTAATTCAAAAAGAGCCAGTACTTCTGTAGCGACTAGAGGTGCCCTAAAATTTAACAATTAGCATTTCGTATAATATTACAGCACAGATCTACTATAAAATACAAAATGCTGATGCACTATCAGGAAATCAACAATATAAATTTGTCAGTCACACATGCTTGGAGAAAAGGTAATTTCAAAAGTGTTTTTAGAATTAACTGCACAAAATTGTTAATAAATTTTATTAATTTTATTCGTTTGTATTACCAATATTATGTATGACTAAACAAGAAACATAGTCAGAGATGGGTTGCAGTAGAGAAAAACCAAGACCAAAAGGGTAAATGACAGAACTTTATAACAAATTATGAGTATTAATGCCCGCTTGACTTTGCTCCATCCAAGCCAACTCAGAATGATACAGAATAAGTAAGCTTTTTCGAGCAGTTTTAAGCGTTTACGTATTACACAGCTTGCACAATGCACGAGCAGTGCGCCGCCCTTGCTGCTTCATCTTTCACTTAGCATTTTCATTGAAAGTTTTAACGACATTAGCTACTTAATAGTATTCAATGTATTTCGTTTTGCGCTTGCGTTGGCTTCATACATTTCCTTTTCAAAATTCCGAAGCCTGATTGTTTCAAATGCAAAAGCTGACAAACGGCGCATTTGAAGTGCTTTTGCTAATTCAAAACCAGCAAGCCGCGCTTTGAAACTATCTCGCACCGTGTAAGTCAACCAGTGCGATAGCGACTCTTCCGCCGACTCGATTTGACGAGAATCACTGGCACGCAGTCTCAACGTGTAAGTTGCTTCTGCGAGTTGCAATTATATGCGAGCATCGCGTTAAAATCTCTCCCGTGTGAGCGACTGCTGCGATTAGATTTTTTTGGGGGCGTGTCTGGCGATATCGCGCAGACAAAATCTCACGTGAATCTTCCGCCGTGTAAGTGACCTACGCGATTCGAGAAAATAAAAAGGCAAAATGTCGATTCTCGCTGCTGAAAAGTCGCCCGTGTAAATGCGGCTTTAAGATTACACATGTTAGACGCCCTCTGTAACTATAGCGTTAAAGATAGGTTTTTTAGGTTGCCCCAGCAATTCAAGACTGGGGCTTTCACCGTCCGTGCTGTTTCCACAAATTGAAGTAGAATTCCGGCAGATAGAGGTTTATTGAGAAATTATAATAAAATAAAAGGCTACACGGCAGTAAATTATTTGAAAATTTCCCTGGTAACAAACCAAAATAAAGTAACGATGCCGTGTGACATTGTGACAAAAACTTCCAAAATAAAACGTCCGATTGCTACAGATCCCAAAATGAAATGAAAGACTGAAACGCTAGAACTCGGCAAAAAGCAAAAAAGCTGCGCGTTGTGCTGGAAATAAGACGTCGAACGAAACGAGCGAAAATTAAAAAACACAATGACGCGCAGACCAACACAGCAAAAATAAGAGCCGAGTTTGAAAATTTAGCGGGGCAAATAAAATAGATCGGTGCTGTAGCTACACAATAATTAGATTTTCAAAACGATTTGAAAAAAGAAAATATTGTAAAAGCAAAGTTAGAAAAACTTTAGTTTCCGCACATTTTCCCAATTCTAATTTTAAGCTAATCTTTTATTTACGTTTCTGTGCACGTAACGTCTTTTTGTATAGTCTCGCATTTAATGCCTATTGCCTATCAATGAATGAGCGCGTAGGTTTCGGCCGCCAAAAGGCACTTTGCAAAACTTAACATAAGGTATTTAAATGCCAAAAGTATAACCTGAGAATCCCAACAAAGCCGTATTAAGCCGCATTTACACGGGCGACTTTTAGCTGCGAGAATCGACATTTTGCCATTTTTCTTTTTCGAATCGCGTAGGTCACTTACACGGCGGAAGATTCACGTGAGATTCACGCCCCCAAAAAAATCTAATCGCAGCAGTCACTCACACGGGAGAGATTTTAACGCGATGCTCGCATACGATTGCAACTCGTATAAGTCACTTACACGTTGAGACTGCGTGCCAGTGATTCTTGCAAAATCGAGTCGGCGGAAGAGTCGCTATCGCACTGGTTGACTTACACGGTGCGAGATAGTTTCAAAGCGCAGCTTGTTGGTTTTGAATTAGCAAAAGCCAATTGCCGCAACAGCACTTCAAATGCGCCGTTTGTCAGCTTTTGCATTTGAAACAATCAGGCTTCGGAATTTTGAAAAGAAAATGGTATGAAGCCAACGCAAGCGTAAAGCGAAATGCAGGGAATACAATATAGCAGCTATTTTCGTTGAAATTTGCAATGAAAAAGCAAGGTCGAAGATGAAGCACTAAACGCTAGAAATTACTCGAAAAGCTTATATACTCTGTGTTATAGATTGATGGCTGTGTCCTAGGCGGAATGCCTAGGTCTTCACTGTCTGGTCCTTGCGCTCAAGAGGCGAACAAAAGGAGATTCCCAAACAAGCTTGTATTAATAAAAAAGCTAATAAAAAAGACTAGTTCAGCAAAAATTTATCGAAGATTACCCGGCTGGGCGGAAAACACTTTAAACTGAAAGAGCGAATTTAACAACATAAAATAAAAAACCTCTTGACGCTACTGTCCAAAAATAAAACTGATTCAACTACCGTGCTAGAATTAAAACGTTGCTACAAAAAGGTGATCAGCAAACGGCAAAACGGCGCGTCTTTCAGACAACTTTGCAGAGTTTCTACCGAGCGAATAATGAAAGACGCTCAACACAAAAGTAATATGCAAATAAGGTAAATAGACGTGTTAACGACAGAACATAAAAACCTAGGTTCGAATCCAACTATAAACGATCGTGCTGTAACACTCAATATCATTCTGAGTTAGCTTGGATGGAGCAAAGTCAAAGGGCATTAAAGGTGCGTTTAGACTGGACGCGAAGCAACGCGAGCAACCAAAATTTGCGTCATCGACAGCTCGCGGAAGCTAGCGAAAGGTTGCAACCGGTCGCAACCTTCGCGAGCAGTTGCGCAACAGCGCTTGCTTGCAGGCTGTAGTAAGATAACCTACTAAATCACTGATTGGATTTTAAGATCGCAGTTTGCTAGAAAATAATGTAAATAGTATATTTGTATGGTTTAGCGCCTATTTATCAGTCCAAAGAGTAGGTTGTTGGAAAAGTTAGATTCGCGATAGCCCTAGGCTAGCCAAGTTAATTCGGATCTAGACAGCTAAAACTGTAAATCCTAGAGTGATTTTTCATAGCTATGCTGGATCTCAGAGCTTCATTATAATGAATACAACAAAGCAGTAGGCCTAGCCACGCGACATCTAGCTTTTAAAACAAAACTTTTTATTCTGTGCAGCATAGCAGAAGCTAGTGTATCAGTCCAATGGTTCTTTTGGCTGAGCAGCTTTTGCTTTTTTGTCTTAAAGTAAACTTAAACTAACATGGTGTTGTTGTTTTTTTTTTCAGTGTATAAAATAACCCACCAACAGGCTAGTTTTGAATGTGTTGATAGTGTTTTTACCCATTGTTTATTAGCTTGTTGTTTTAAAAGTAGCCTGACCACAATTGAACAATTCCTTGAATACTGGAAAACTCGCAAAAGTTTTTTCACTGTCTGCTTGACCAAGCCAAATTGGTGAATAAAACTCTATTTAGAATCAGTTTCAAGCTACACTGCTACATATAAGAGCTAGATAGATACAAAAAATCGAAAAATTTCTATGAACTTTTGGATTGGCCAATTAGTAGTCACTTCTTTGAATAGCTACAAACATGGAATTTTTCCTTCTGAATGTCCTCTTAAAAGTCTTCTTGTTTTTGAAGGTTTGTGACAGTGATCAAGTTGAACTGGAAGCAATGGTTTTGGACTACCCCAAGTTTTATAATCATGAATATTGTAGTCTGGTGGTAGTGATTTTTCACTCCAGTTCTATGTGATGAAAATAGAAGTGTCAAGTGTGTTAAATATTTATTTACTGTGTCTTTGTGTAATATCTGAATTAAGTTGTTTGTGAATTTCAAAACATTTTTTTGTCTCTTAAAATTTTAACTGCTTTACATGGTGAATAAAGTGACAAAGTAAACAATTTTAAGTCTGAAGTTCAATCATTACAATTACAGTCAGTGTATTTCGATGAACTAGAGAGCCAATATATATCTAACCAGTAGAAAGTGAATTCTATTTTTTTGCTGAGGTTACTATTATAATATTATTGGTAGAAAAGTACCCGCCAAGCAAGTTCATTAATATTGTTCCATTCTCATTAGTCACCACTAAACAAAAAACTTGATAAAGCATTTATAATAAAAATAATTGGACAGGGGAAGGAAACGTCAGTTACATGAAAATGTGAGAACTAACAACACTTTTATTCAGATGCTTGAGTAACAATTTTCACATAAAAAATCTAAATGTTTTTTTTTTATCAGGGGCATAACCAAAAACTTGCTAAGAGGGGACTTGACCTTACAGCTATAAATTTGTCTGTGTCTTACAAACGGTGATTTGGAGCGAAGCCCTTTGAGGTAAACGCGACCGTCGCAACGTAGCCTACTGGTACCGCAAGAACATGCAAACTAATAAAATGCTCTCAAAAGCATTTAACTTCGCACTAAACATCGATAAGCGCTCCGCTAGCGAGTAAAACACCAAACTTAGCTTTAGAAGCTGACTTTTCCTCAAAGCAACTGCTAGTATTACTGTGCTAAATTCTTGTCCTTCGATGATAGTGTCAAATCATGCAAACACTGCAGTGTTTTTTTGCTTTCTCCAGCAAATCAACACAGCAATCCATTGCACAATAAGCAAAAAATCCACAACATAACTGATGACAAATCCAGCTTTCAGTTTCACTCATAGCGTTAACATTGGGAGTCTTCATAAACAGCACTAAATAAGAAATACAAACAACTGTTTAAGCTTACTACAGGTATCATAACATGCTTACCTGAAAAAGAAAAATCACATCAAAAAAACAACATAGTTTGTGCTTTAAATGTACCTGTAGACTAGCCTATTGGTCTACACTCTACAAGATACCGGTAGATCTACCACTACCATAATGAGACATGGATGGTGAAAGCGTTTAAGGATTTGTTAACTGAGTAAACACCTAAAGAGGACTTTTGACATCTGCTTCCAGCTTTTTGCGTTTCTGCAATAAAACCCAGAACTGTCATCGTCAAAACAGATTATGGCAAGTTTTCACTGGAAGGATCTAAACAAACTACTACGTTTTTGAAGAAATGACCAGTCTTTTCATTTCCAAATTCGATCTACTGTACTTCGTTTTTCACTTATACTTTACAAACTTTTTTCTCAAGATTGTTTTGTTCCCAGGCTATTAGTCTACACCATAGGTGGGCACAAGTCCGTTAATCGTTAATCCGTTAATAGCGAAGCTAACTTTTTCATCAACTCGTTAATCCGTTAAAAAGTTTTCATGTTAACGGACTTAATTAACTTCCGTTAAAATGCCCGTTAACTTAACGACAATGGTTCATTAACTTACGTTAAGTTGCGTTAACATAAGGTTTTCATAGTTAATTTCTTGTACCATCCATTCATCGTACCGGTACGAACCAATTTCCGCTGTTAACACTTATTGCGTAATTAGCGCGAGTTTTATAGAAGAAAAAGCGAAGGAGCTACGAGATAAACAAGCGAGCGCGGGATCAAATGAGCAGGCGCAATAAGAAATGCTGCAAGTATAATTTTAATCATGCAAGTATAAAGTGGGTTAGATCTTAGATGAGTTGAACTGCAATACTGCAATAGACCCTTGATGTACCCATGAATAATCTGTCATTGGCAGGGCCTTAGAGAGAAATTTTTCCAGGGGGTACGAAGATTGACGCCGGGCCCCCAAAATTTAGTGAAACACTAACAGATAAATCAAAAAAGGTCTTCACTCAAATTTGGTTCCATTTTTTGCCCAAAATTAGGTGAAGAGCAAAAAACAAGGTCTTCAATCAAATTTGGTCCAATTTTGAGCAAGGAAGAAAAAAAATTTGGTCCAAAACTTGACGTGACAACCTCAACTCTTCCGGGCCCCCTTAGCCCCCTTGACCCGGGCCCGGGTACGATGTACCCCCTGAACCCCCCTCTCGTAGGCCCTGGTCATTGGTGGTAAGATGAAAGTGACTATAGCGTGGCAGCGTTAGCAAGAAAAGTGGACATGGATAGTCAGTTAGCCTAACCTATAGCAGAAATGATCTCTATTATTATCGTAGTCTACAATCACTAATTTGTAATCGATTACGCAATTTTTAAATTATCGTAATCATAAATCAATTCCAAAGGATCGTAATCTACGAATTGCAAATAATTGAGCCATGGCTGCCTACAACTATATAGGCTAGGCTTCCAGTACCAAGCAAAAGCGTGAATGATGATTATTAGTGTACAAACTCTATTATGGGAGGAGTACCGTTGACCAACTACAGAACAGAATGCAAGTGCAAGACATGCATGATTGCAATTTTAATAACAGCTTAATAATAATAATAATGATAATGCGAAACAGAATTGCAGGGTAGATTGCAGCAAAAATGCAGGATAGATTCCGACTTCTTAAGTGCTGTTACAAAAATTATTTTTAAATTTTGGCGAAGCGATGTAATCGTAATAGCGATGATTAAAGGTGAAATAATCGCAATGGAAAATCGATTGCATAGGTGCGTATTTGTAATTGTAATCGGCGGAATCGATATAATCAAACCCAGGCGCGTAGCCAGGATTTGGAAAAGGGGGGGGGGGCTATTTTGAACGAGTGAGATGTCTGCAAACGACCTTGACTCGAATTTTCATTGATCTTGAATCAGTTTTAGACGGTTTGTCCGAAAATTGAGACGAAATTTCTCGGAAAGCTCGGAAATTCCTAGGTTTTTTCCGCCGAAAATTAGGTGGTCTCCAAGAAAAAAAAAAAAAAAAGGTCTTCACTCAAATTCAGAGTGATATTTCGGCCGAAATCCGAAATTCAAAGGTTTTTTCCGCCCAAAATAAGGTGGTCTCCAAAAAAAAAAAAAAAAAGGTCTTCACCGAAATTCAGAGTGATTTTTCGTCCAATTTTGCAAATTCAGACGCTTGAGGGGGGGCTGTTTTCCTATGGGGGGGCTATTTTCAGTTTTTCACAAAAAATTGGCCTCAAAAGCACAAAAAACATGCGATTTTGCATACTTCACAAGCCAATGGGGGGGCTGTCGCCCCCCCCGCCCCCCCTGGCTACGCTACTGATCAAACCAAAGACCATTGAAACAACAGAATGTAGGTACCGGTACTAAAATATAGCTGTAAAAACAGTGTTTATTTCGAGCTAAGTGTTAATGTCATCCAAAAACTTGGAAGTGTTTGCATCCACGGATCGCGGATGGTTTCAAAACGTTAAATCTACGTTGGCCTACACTGTACAGTGGTTGGTGATAGGACTAAAACGAGAATGAATGACGAATATTCATTCGCAATTTTTTTAGTTACTTTTTTAAGAGTCAAGATTAAGCTTTGGGTTAGGTTAGATCTCGACACTGTCTAGAAATTGTTTTGCAAGCCACAGCTTAAATAGTTAATTTTAGATGCTGTTGTAGCGTGAAAGCACAGAGACTTAGAGTAATAGTGTCGTGGACTGAGTAAGCAACCGTCTCTATCTAACAGTTTCCATAATGTTTAATCGTTTACGTACCATCTGGCCTAAAGGCTACCAGCGCGGAAGCCCAGGGAAGAGCCACCACAACGGCGACTACTTAAAAACAAGCAATGCGAAAAAATGGCTCTTCCTGGGCTTCTGCGCTGGTAGACCTTAGGCAGGGCCACCGAGAGGGGGGAAGCGAGGTGAGCCAATGACCCTGGTGCCCATGGATTTTAGGAGGCCCATGGGCTTTGAGGGGCCCTTGGACTTCAGGGGGCCTATGGAAATGACACTGACAAATCAGTTTGTGGAACATCGAAAACCTTTTTTTTTGGAGATCACATCAAAATCCGAAGAAAATTGTGGCATTTTCCTCTTCTTTTTTGAAGTTAAAAAGCTGGAGATGCCCAATATTTGAGCTGACCCTGGGCCTACGTTTGGCTCTCGGCGACCCTACAAGCAATTAACGATATATCTATTGATTTTTGTGGCAAATAATAAGCTGCAGCCTCAAGCCTATTAATTATCGCTGTTCGCAACCTCGAAAAATTTTCCGATCGCTACTTTGTTATTGCATATGAGCTTATTATTATCTTGAAATTAGATTTGACAGTAAAATGTGACATCCAAAACACAAAAGACCACCATAGCAATAAATTTTTCCTTACAATCAGCACAACAGGTGATTACGCGTGTTCTAAAAGTGAATGAATAAAAAGAAATGTAGATTATACTCAAAACGTTAACGGATTAACGGACTTCATTAACTTCCGTTAATTTCAGCTAAAAATAACGAATTAACTTTAACGGAGGTATGAAGTTTGCTAACGGACTAGTGGTTAACGAAGCTAACGTTTTGCATTAACTTGCCCACCTATGGTCTACACTCTTCTTCACTGTTATTGCGTGATAACACAATGTAAACTCAATCTTCGTTTTACCGGTAATACCAGGGCTCTATGACGAAATAGAACCTGTGATACTATAATAGCGCTTCAATAATAAAGTACACAACGCTTTCTGCTCATTGAATACATTGTAAAAATAAGTTATTAAAATTAGCCTATGAAGCGACCTGTCGCGAAGATTAGCAACCACTCGCGAAGGTTGGCAACCTTCGCGAGTGACGTAATCGACCACTCGCGAAGGTTGGCGAAGGTCGCCAACCTTCGCTTCGCGTTGCTTCGCGTCCAGTCTAAACGCACCTTAACGCTCATAATTTATTATAAAATTCTGTTATTCACCCTTTAGGTCTTGGTTTTTTCCACTGCAAGCTGCAACCCATCTCTGATTGTGTTTCTTGTTTGTTTATATATAATATTTGGTAAAATAAATTAATAAAACTTATCAGCATTTTTGTGCAGTTAATTCTAAACACACTTTTGAAATTACCTTTTCTCCAAGCATGTGTGACTGACAAATTCATATTGTTTATTTCCTTAATAGTGCACAAATATTTTGTATTTCATATAGTAGATCTGTGCTGTCATATTATACGAAATGCTAGTTGTTAAATTTCATTTTTCAGTTTATTTTTGAGTTCTTCTGCAGTGATACCAGGCGCCTTTTGTCGCTACTGAAGCACTGGCTCTATTTTAATTAAACCAACATACAAAAAAATCCCTACAGTCAACCCTCGATTTAACGGACCTCGATTTAACGGACTTCGGATTTTACCGTTCCGTAAGCATAGACTGCTGTACATGTAATTGTTACAAGCGAAAATCAATAGCCGACGAAACGAGAAATCGTGCTACGTTGTCGCAGAGACATAATGATTCCCCGTTTACTTGCATTGTGACATCACAAGACGTATCAGTCAGCTTGTTCAGCTTGTTTTGCTCATTGGGTTTTAGTGCTGTTATAATAACAAACATGCCCAACCAAGTAAAAGCTAAGATTTGCTGTTACAGATAAGCTATGTTAGCAGTTGAGGTGCACACAATTGTAACAGAGTGAGGAACACTGCGTTTTCGTTTAACGGACTTTTTCCAACAACGGACTGTCGTTGGTCCGCATTTGTCCGTTAAACCGAGGTTTGACTGTATAACGTTTGTATAATATTGTGTTTTCATGTAATTTTGTTATGGATCTTCTAAACCATAGCTGTTACAAAACACCAATATCCACAGTAATAAAATAAGCAGCACATACATTTGCTAAATGCTAGCCAATTACAGTAAATATAGTGCAGAAGATGAATTATTATGAACTGTGCAAAAATACGTCAGTCTTCATTCCTGGCGTAATTCAAATGAAAAAGCGCCATAAAATCACTAAAAATTGAGAACATGATTTGCTATAGCATTTTCATGAAATTATTGTTAATTGCAGTATGCGGTGCAATAGGTGTTATGTTTCTCCCCTGAAATGTGGTTATTTTAACCGCAAGAGATACCGGTAGGCTACAGGCAATCTCGGGTCAGAAAAGAAAGCAAACGCTAACACGTTTTTAGCCGACAAAAACCAGTGGATAGTATTTGTAAACAAGGTGCTGGACCCAACGAGTGAGTATAGGGTGTGAGCCTACACTGCTAGCACTGTTACAGCCAGTAGCGTAACCACGGGGGGGGGGCTACAGCCCCCCTTCCATTGGCATGTCGACCAAAATGCAGAATGAGAAAAACACTACGTTTTTAGCACTTTTGAGACCGTTAAATGCACTAGAGCGGACTAACTAGTGATTTAGAACATCTTTTGAAACATACATTTAGGGGGGGGCTAATTTGTTGAAAATAAAACTAACAAATAAATAAAAACTTTGAAAAATGGTCAAAAATACGCGATCTAATTTGATCGCAAGGGTAAAAGTGCTAAACATAGGTGTCATCAACAAATATACTATAAACTAAGAAATAGGGGGACTATTCAGTATCGTTAATTACCAATTTCTCTCAAATTTCTTTTCATTAGCCCCCCCCCCCCAATTATTTTTCTCTATAAACTGTATACAAAATAAATTACTCCGTGTGAGCTTGATTTAACTATTCGATTTTATAATTTACCAGCATCTAAATAAGAAAACTAAAATTTTACCACTAGCCACCTCCCAAATAGCACATTTATGCAACCAGTTTAATCAAGTGTGCACCGCCAATTTCTAAGCCACGTTTTAAAGGCATTGTTGTTTTTATCAAAATAGCCCTAAAATTAAGTTATTTTTGCAAAAAAATGCAAAATTTTCGAGCGCTGGGAGCTCCGCCCCAAGACCCCCAAAACAGCCCCCTCTATTGCGAATTTCTGGCTACGCACCTGGTTACAGCACCGATTGACCTTTTTTGTGTTGCCCCGCTCTAGTTTCGGAATTCGGCCGCTTCTTACTTTTAGTTCGCTCAGTTTGCGCACGTCACTTTATTTCCTACAGCAATTAGCTGCAAACGTTTTAAAAATTACGCGCTTTTTGCCCGAGTTACCTCTGTTCTGGCATTCCGTTTCATTCGAGCAATTGGCAAACGGACGTATTTTATTTTGAAGGCCGCTCGTACGGCACTCTTTTAGTTCATTATTTTCGGGTTAAATTTCAATTATATTTTGCCATGCCGTACTGTTCCATATTATTTGTTTAGTCTGAACAATACAGTTTAAGTTGGAGAACTTCAATTGTAGTTTGCCCAAACGGACAGTGTGAAGGCTCCAGAGTTTCGCTGCAGCACCTGCAGTCAACAGTGTTACGGAGGGCTTCTGTAACAATCACCTCCATTTCCAAAATATTTTGTCCAAATGCCATTATTGTGAATTCATTGTCTTAGCTATTCTAGAGTTCTCAGATTTTTTAACTTTTGTTTTTGCTTCGTCAGAATATTAGCAATGACAAAATTAATTACACTTTTTCATACAAGAAAAATTTTGTAAAAACTCGAAGCTCATTTTTGCTCAAAATTTAATCACAAAGTGGGAAGAACAACCGAAAAAGATTAAATTCCAAATCAAAAAAGTTACTTAATGCTGTACTGATTCAAAACAATAAAGCTTGAGTGGTTTTCTGGTATTTGCTAGCAAAATTGCAACAATTTTGAGACTGTAGAGTGCTACTGCGCCGATAACACAAAAACTTTTTGGCTCTCGTTCAAACGAAAATTAGTGCTCGCTTTTTCGCTTTCCACAATTTTACGATGCTGCAAAAGCAGCTAAAAAGGCATTTACAAGCAGACAGATCATTAGGAATTAAAGGCGGTGAATCATCCAGCCAATTTTGATGGTTTACAATAGCTAAAACTGAACTGTAATTTTTGATATTTTTTGTTTTAATTTTGGGACTGCGGTTGCAAAGATATTCCACAAATACAAAAAGATGTCCCCCGAAGAAAAGTTTTTGGAAACTCTGAGTTTTGTTCTTCCCGCCAAAACTACAGTAGGCCTAATAGTTTAGAGAACTGCGGTAGGCCTAATAGTTTAGAGATAGTTTATTTTTAAATAGTTCATTTCTAAATAGTTTAGGCCTAATAGTTTAGAGATTAGGCCTAATAGTTTCGAGATAGTTAGGCCTAATAGTGTAATAAGATTAGAGTAGGCCTAATAGTTTAGAGAACAGTGGTTTTGGCGGGAAGAAAAAAACTCAGAGTTTCCAAAAACTTTTCTTCGGGGGACATCTTTTTGTATTTGTTGAATATCTTTGCAAGCGCAGCTCCAAAAATAAAACAAAAAGTATCAAAAATTATAGTTCAATTTTAGCTATTTTAAACCACCGGAATTGGCTGGATGATTCACCGCCTTTAACAAACATGGTCGCCATAATTGACATCAATAATCTCAAAATTTAAGAATTAATTAAGAGCAACTGAGGCTCAACATTGGCAAAAAATTAGGAACAGCCAGCCTCTACTCAAAATTTATTGGTTCTTATAAAAAAAGTGTACTTACGGTATTATAAAAGCAGAATACAATTGAGGTACTGTTACCTGTGGTTAATTTGTCATACATTTTATAAAGGATTAAAGTCCTGCTGGATTGGCTTCACAGTTATCAGCTCATGGCTGCCGTATCTGCAGTAGACCAGTACCAGCATCAAGGAGAAAATTAGTACTTCTGCGTTTCAAACTAATATGAAGTAAACTTAGTATCGAAATCACAATTAATTACGGTAAAAGCACTCTTGACCGTTTTGTACTATGAACACAATATTTTATGAAGTAAATTTAGGATAATTGCAGCCAGCGACTCGCAAAGCATTTGTGCATTGCGCTATGCCTGGGCGACTTGTAAATTGCATACAATTAGCTGTTTACACGAGCGCGACTTTGCCCTGGGACTCTCAAGGCGTTGAAATCGGCCTCGTGTAAGTGATCACGAGCGAGAACGATTCTTGCATCGAGTCGCGCAAAACATAATCGGCATCGCAAATCGCAGGTGTTACTTACACGGCGGCAAATCTTCTCAAACGCGATCGCAGCAAGCGAGTCTCGCCTCGTGTGAGTAACCGCTCCGCGAGAGAGATTTTCACGCATAAAAAATCTTCGAATTGCGTTGCAAAAAAGTCGCCCGTGTAAATGCGGCTTGAAGTACACTTAGTATCGAAATCACAAATAATTACAGTAAAAGCACTACAGACTATTTTGTACTACAGTATAAACACAATATTTTATGAAGTAAATTTAGGATAATCGCAGCCAGCGACTTGCAAAGCATTTGTGCATTGCGCTATGCCTGGGCGACTCGTAAATTGCATACGATTTGCTGTTTACACGTGCGCGACTTTGCCCTGGGACTCTCGAGACGTTGAAATCGATCTCGTGTAAGTGATCACGTATGAAGCGCCGTTTGTCTAAAACATTCTTTTCACTTTATAAGGACAAATTTTGCTACGATTTGACATATTTACAGCAATATGACATATTGCAACAATATGTAACATATCTGCTGCAATATGACATATTGTAAGACTAAGTAACATATCTACTGCCATATGACATATTGCGCTGCAATATGTGACATATTGTTGCAATATGACATATTGTAAGACTATGTAACATATCTACTGCCATATGACATATTGCAACACTATGTAACATATCTGCTGCAATATGACATATTGTAAGACTATGTAACATATCTACTGCCATATGACATATTGCAACACTATATAACATATCTGCTGCAATATGACATATTGTAAGACTATGTAACATATCTACTGCCATATGACATAATGCAACAATATGCAACCTATCTACTTCAATATGACATATTGCAACGATATGTGACATATTGCAACAATATGTGAATATTGCAGCGCAATATGTGCATATTGCAACGATATGTGACATATTGCAGCGCAATATGTGCATATTGCAGCGCAATATGTGCATATTGCAGCGCAATATGTGCATATTGCAACGATATGTGACATATTGCAACAATATGTGCATATTGCAGCGCAATATGTGCATATTGCAGCGCAATATGTGCATATTGCAACGATATGTGACATAGTGCAACAATATGTGCATATTGCAGCGCAATATGTGCATATTGCAACGATATGTGACATATTGCAATAATATGTGCATATTGCAGCGCAATATGTGCATATTGCAACGATATGTGACATATTGCAGCGCAATATGTGCATATTGCAGCACAATATGTGCATATTGCAACGATATGTGACATATTGCAACAATATGTGCATATTGCAGCGCAATATTTGCATATTGCAACGATATGTGACATATTGCAACAATATGTGCATATTGCAGCGCAATATGTGCATATTGCAACGATATGTGACATATTGCAACAATATGTGCATATTGCAGCGCAATATGTGCATATTGCAACGATATGTGACATAATGCAACAATATGTCACATATTGCAGCGCAATATGTCATATTGCAGTAGATATGTTACATAGTCTTACAGTATGTCATATTGCAGCAGATATGTTACATAGTGTTGCAATATGTCATATTGCAGTAGATATGTCAAATCGTAGCAAAATTAGTCCTTATAAAATGAAACAAATATTTTAGACAAACGGCGCCCCATAATCACGGGCGAGAACGATTCTTGCATCGAGTCGCGCAAAATATAATCGGCATCACAAATCGCTGGTGTTGATATTTGCCCAGAGGCTTTCTAGCTAAAGGCCCACAATATATTGTAGAAACGTATAAGCAATAAATCATTATCTTTTTTCTAGATATGTCCAAATTTTTCGCGGTAGCTTCACCTGCTCATGTTGTTCTGTGAAAAATTGATTAAGTGCCACACATATCTTTCCAGGCATTCGAACAATTATAATTAAACGTATTTAATTTTACATTCGCTTTTTTTAATAATTCTTAACGAAGCGTTTTTTCTGATGCAATTTTTTAATAATATTATTTAAAATTCCTAGCGCCGATTTTCAAAACAAAAATCGTTCAACGGATGTGGCTTTGACCCAGCGCCGTCGCCAGAGCAAACGAAGTAAGGGGGCACTAGCCGAAAGTGAGGGGGCACTAAAATAGACTGAACTTTTGCATATAAATCTTGAGATCTTGTACGACTACAAATTATGCGCAATTTTTAAAATTCTGCAATCCTGTCCAAAAAAAGAGACTTATAAGGCTGGCAGTGTTCCTGAGCTCGTTTCGTCTGCGGCCAGTAATCGCTTGAAAAATTTTTCTGCTGCTGTGAATGCTATCATACGCGCAACGAAAATTTTGCGAAGAGGGGTGAACCAAACATAATTTTTTTTTTGCAAAAAGTTTGTCTAATTTAGGCCCCGTGCTAAACATACTGATGCAACTCAAACGTGTCACAGACGGGGACCTGGAGGTGGGTCCCCCAATTGCGCAGCAATGTTTGTGATTTTGCAGCAGAAAAAATAGCAAATTTAACTCCATTTTACTCACATTTCGCAATTTAAAAGCCAAATGAATCACAAAATTGCTAAAATTCGCAAATCATTTGAAAGAATCAAATTGCCCAGGCCCTTATTCAGTCCCTCCTTACTTTAGGTCAAGTCTAAAATACATTTAAACGCTCGTATTTTGAGGTTGAATTTTCTAAGTGAACTGGTTTAGAGGACTTAAGCCCCATCACCCTGGTGCTCCACAGACTGCGACCTCAAAATCTTGAGTGTGCTCAAAAAATCAAAAACAGCTGGTCTTTGAAAAAAATGGTTTTACGTATTGTTTCATGTCATAATCACTTAGGAAGTACCGGTAACGATTCTGCAGGCTTATATCTTGCTTCCGCTACTTATCCGTAAAGGGTAGTTAATAAGGCGGGTTATTAGGTCACATTTACGTATAGCAGTTGATTGCCAGCAATTTGACAAAGAATCTAGAAACGTAAAACGAGAATTATATTTGATCGTTATTATTTCTTTTTCCATTATTTTTGTCTGTTGTCTTGTCGTTTCGTGATGTTCCAACAGCAGTATTTTGAGTAAACTGAAAGGGGGGGCACAAGCAGCCGTAAGGGGGGTACAAGCAGCCGTAAGGTGGGGCACGGTTCCTTTGGCCTTCCCTTACCGACGGCACTGCTTTGAACCCAGACCGCTCGCCAACGATTAGAGTTGTTTTTTCTTATCTCAAAACAAATTCTTCGCAATATTAGCTCGAGTATTTTCAGAACAGGTTGGCGTTGATGCATTTTGTTAGTTATATCAGGGATATACTAACGTATTTAGTATAATAGGCATTAGGCAATCCTTCATCCTTGGTGACTGTATTACATTGCATTATCACGCACATACTCTCTTATGAGTTCACACTTAGATAGGCACAGTCTTGTTTAAGCATTACCAACTCAAAAATGTTTGTTCCAGACCCTCGGATCGTTTGTTATGGCCGTGGATGCTTTTAGTGCTTTGCTGTTTGTACCATAGTCACATAATATGACATTAATATTTGTACCGTAGTTACTTAATATTTGTTCCATACCATATTTTATCAGATACGGAAAGGAAACGAATTCACAGAGCAGACGTTTATTTACTTTTGTTTGGTTATTTTCCTTTTCAACCAATCAAAAAAAAAACAAAAAACGCTGTCCTCGAGCCAAGGACAGAACTTTTCCGAGGGCTTGTAGGCTTCAAGGTCAAGGACTTGAGCTTCGAGGCCAAGACCAAGTTTAAGTTCAAGTTCAAGTTTATTTATTTTTGCCACAAAATTCACATACTGTAAACAAACAATTAAAATTAAGGAATTAATTTGGCAAGGGAGACTGTGAGTTGACCTCTTGGTCTTCAAAGTCTGCAGCCACCCGGATTACTAGTTGAACTGTTGTAAATCAACAAAAAACACATCATTGTCATGAAGCATGTGACGAATTTCACCCAAATTGCAATACTAATGTTTTATATTAAAGTTTCTGTAATACGAACTAGTACATACTTAATACATAATTTTTATATGATACCTTAAAGCTTTTCTAAGATTGTTTAGTTTTAATACTTGTTGGAATTTCGTTCTATAATTTACCACCTTGGTACCAAACGCTTTTGAAGTTTGGTAGTTTTGTAAAGAGAACTGGCATATAATATAGCAAATTAACCAATCGTTAAGTAATTGAAGGCTTAATAACGAATGTCACTTAACGCTTTCGCGGTGGCATAGCAAATTGCTTGGACAAATTTAAATATGAGTAAGCTCAAAACGCAGAGCATATAGAATACCTAAACGATTCTATACGAGACTTAACGCTTAGCGATTAGCGCATAGGGTTTGCGATGTACTTCATCGAATAGACTTAACGAAGCAACAGCTCAAAATACGCGCCACTGCAGCAATCACTAATGCGCAACTGGAATGCAATAGACCCTATTCTTTTGATTCCTTTTCTGCTTTTTTTGTACAAGCTGCAAAATTCCAGAATGCAAAACTCTGTATTTATCTAAATTTGATGATTATTGATAATTAAAAGACGATATAGCGTTGTAGTGTATAATAATGCAGTGTTCCCTTGGAGAATATTTTTGTTGAGTTGTAAAAAGTCATGCGATAACACTTAAATTCATTATCCCACAAAGACTTAGTTTTTATCGGTAATCCATTTTGGGGTCCACTGATATGGAGTGAGGAAAATGTGCTGCTTTCCAAAGTTTTGTACAAAGATTCTTCTGTAGTAAAATTCTTCTTTGGATGCAGGAGGAGTTTGTTCGCAGAGTGACTCAGCAGTTTTCAGATCTTGATCACTGACCTAAAAGTAATTTTTCTCATTTTCTGTTACAAAGCCAACGAATCAGAGGAATAAATAACAATTTTTGTTGGCAAAAATCGTTAATTCACAAAACCAGTTTTCTTTCCATGCAGTATTTTATCTCATTTAAACTTATTTGCCAGAAAAATTGGTTTGAAGTCGACGAAATGGCTGCGATGATGTCATTGCCATTTTACTTTAACCGAACTATTTTAACAGAAGGTAAGCGATGCTGGATTTTTGATAAAATACACATTTTTTGCTTGCCCTTGCTTCTGGGTTAAAATATTATTAATAGGCAACTGTTTTTTGTTATTTCAAAGAAACTTCAATGAAAACAATTCAATGAATCTATTTAATGTTGAACAATTATCCCAGCAACTCACTTTGCGGTTTGAATTTAAACTGATATCTAGCTGTGGTCAAGATTGAAAGCCAGCAGCCAGAATAATTAAGCGCAAACTGTTTGGAATCCAACAAATATTTGCAAATGGCTTAATATTGCTCTCTACTTCAATGTTTTTGCATTTTCGTGTATGGTCCAGTTTTTCGAGGGTAGAATTAGAGACTTCTTTGCTACTGCGCGGGAGTGTATTTTTTTGCCTTACTGCTATTGAAACTTCTCTGAAGATTTGTGCTTTACGACCTACGTATTGGCAATCACAGCAGGACATTAAAAAAAAGATAGTTTGTTGATTGGTTGGTAACAAGAGCTTTGTCCAGAAAAATTTATCCAAAAAAGAAGTTAAATTAGCTGAAACTCAGATTTAAATTACGTAATTGTTATACTGCAGTTTCAAAAGAAAAAGGTTGAATGTCGCAATTTTTCGATGGCCTAAAAATGTAAGTTAATGAAATAGGCCTTAAAATTGCTTACCAGGGTGTTTAGGCAAACCACCAAAAAATAGTATAAAAAAAACATATAAATTAATTAATAAAGCGATTGGTGTTTAAAGAGATAACTGCAGCATAAGTACTATTTTCTATACTGTTGACGACAGGGTCGCATCCGGGGGAAGGATCATACTTTGCACAAAGTCATTTGAAGGAACTAAATTATTACAATCGGTAAGCGACAGCAGCAGCGTACATTGTTTTGCTCTGCAGAAAAGGCTATTGTTTTTTTTTTTTACGTGAAAACCCAAGAGCGACAGCAGCGTTTATTGTTTTTCTATGCAGAAACAACGGCGCAGGCCGCGCTTATTGATCGATTGAAGCATCTTTATCCTCCACTCACAAGGAAGCGACAATGGCGCTTTTATTTTGAACAAATCCTCACTCGCTTAGGAGTTGACTGTTTTCCAAGGGGATATTGGAACTTCCGCAACGCCTTGGAAATCCCTTGTTTTGTTTTTTTTTTGGTTAAAAATTAACGTTTTTCCGCAACCAGGCGCCAAAATTGCTATAACTTTAAAACAGCTGAAGGTAGAAACTTGAAATTCAGAACTTAAATGGGGAACGTTTGGAGCAACCTTTGCACAAATTTTTGGGGCAGTCAGTTACGTGATACGAGTTTCCAAGCCAAAAGTCGAAATGCCAACCGGATGTTCACACCGCTCAAACTCGAAAACTAACTGCGGAGGAGAATAAAATTTTCGAATTTAGAAGCGCCTAAGGATGCAGTTTCAGCTCCCACATTTAAATTTTTTGAATTCCGACACTTTTTTCTATATTTTTTAATTTTTTTTCTTTCTATTGAAAACTATTTTTCTAGCGTAAGTGATTTTCACAGCACCTACAAACAGTGCTCGATGCCAAAGCAGAGCTATTATTTAGGTGAAACTATTCAACATGAGCTAAAATGTGCGACCATTGGTTTCATGTTTATTACAATCATGAGGCACATTAAATCTCTGTAAAAAAGCAAATGCATCATACATCAACTGAATGGGTATTATAATTCTCTATTTAATGCAAATAACTTAACCACTTACCGTCGAAAAGTAGCAGTCCATCCTATTAAATTCTGCCTTGGTCCCTTACTGAAATCCGAATCTCTAGTACCAACTCACTCCGACTAGTTTATTCTCTGCAGTTTAATCAAGCAGGGAAACTAATTCCTGCTCATTTTTTTATTGCTATCGGGGTGAATTTCAACTTACAACTGAGAGGATCAAAATAAAATATTATTATACCTGTACATAAAAACTATTGCATCACAAATCGTAACTACATACGAAAAAAACGTAATAACGAAAATTAGGTGTTCTAAAGTTTATGTTGGAATACTATATTTTACTGTTGTCGAAATAAAAAATACTGTGCTAAAGTTATAGAAGAAATCGGGAAATATGCCGTATAATCTTAACCCGAATCTACTCAAGGTCTTTTTTTACTCAGTTTACTCAACGTTGTATCGAAAAGGTACAACAAACTTTGATCGATTTTATCTCGAATACTACTGAAGATATCAAGAAGCGGTTTTCGCAAATTAACGCCAAATTTATTGCTGATTTTGGCAAAATGCTTTTTATCAATTTATTAATATTTGATAAGGACAATAAATGAATTTTAATACGCAACTATACCGAAAACACAAGTTTCTATTGACTTTTTGACGCAAATCCGAGATAATCCGATTAGAACACGTGACCACTAACCAGCGGAGAGACGCAAGCTGTTTACCTTAGAGCTTTGGTAAACACTAAACCAATTTCTTTGCTCATGTGCAAACAATTCTGTAATTCAGTTGTTGCCTGATGTTGTTCTTTGTTTACAAATTACAATGAATATTCAAGATTGCGAGAATAGTTACAAAATGAGATAAGGTTTGTTTGCTCATTTTGATTTTACTCTCAACATTACATACTACAGAATTATTATTATCGCGGTGATTCCCATCCATTATCATAACTTATAAAATAGTAACTAATAGCCTACCCTATACATTCAAATAGTGTTTCCACTCAGGCCCGTAGCCACAGGTCCGGGGGAGGGGGGGCGCAGCCCCCTGTAACACCTTGGGCCCCCTATGAAAATCTTGCGCCCGCTGAACTTGGCCAAAAGATTTTAAATTTTATGTGAAAAAATTTCGTAGGCCTAATTATTAATAAAACCATTCATTTACCGATGCAAAAAATACCTTTGTTTTGAGCACATACCAAGGTGGCGAGTCAAAAATAGCGCTTCTTAGACGTAACAAGGATGGTGATAAATGAGTTACCATGGAAATTTGACTACATAAACGTAGTAAAATTGTGTGCCCCAGCGGGCCCCCCTGAAAAAAAATTCTGGCTACGAGCCTGGTTCCACTATTGCTATTTTTAGGTCGGTGGAAGAAGAAATAAAACTCTTCACATTTGTGGTGTTTTTGGTGTGAAACTGTTTTTTTCTTTTTTCGTTGTTTATCGTGCACCTCTGATAAGGTTTATTTCCGGTTAGGGCGTTTCGCAATACAGTATACGTTATTGTTATAATTTTTTCAGTATATTTTTCAGTACGTACCCTATACTTTGCAGCAATATGCTATTCCCTTCGCAAATTCAAATTCCGTCTATCACAATATGGTAGAAAGATGCAACTGGTAATAATAGGCGACGGAATATTTGGAAATTACAAAATATTGTTCCGATAGTTTGCTGCAAATGAGTCGTAATAATCACTCGACAAAATACAAGGACCGGTGTAATTTTCCAAAAATGTTTCAATCGATGATGTTTTTGTATATAGTTACGATGGTGATTTAACGACAATTTTTATTCAGAATATTTCACTTGTTGCAAAGCGCAATCATTATCCTCGTGAGTCGTGACATGCAGTCAAAAATTTTTCCCTGAGCCAGGTATGGCATTTCTGAGATACATATCTGGGCCAGACATAAATCTTCTAAGATAAGCCTGAGATGTATCTATGTATTATCTCTGGGGTATGTCAGTGTATAAGACACGGGCCATGTGCGATCTTCAAACTAGAGCCAAACATGAAAATTACGTTTGTATTGTACATAAATATCATGCTTGAATTTAGTCTGAATTTTGTTTGATTGCCAAGTGTGATATTCTACTCTGGCCAGCACCTGAACTCCATGCTTGGATATCATATCAATGTCATACATGACTCGTACACACACTCCACACCATGGCCAAGTAAGAATATCTAACTTTGCTCATGTTGGAATATTTATCCTGATTCTGAGAAAATATTCTTACTAGTTTTATTTGAGAATACCTTACTTGTCCCTATAGGAAAAAATCTCACTAAGTCCGGATCAGAACATAACGCCTGGCCCGAAGAAGGACATTATACTACAGGCTCATGTTATGATACCGTGGTTGTGTCTAAGAAAAGTCTCTTACTAGGCTGCTGCATGGTGTCCAGATAGCCTACTGTATATGTGCCTATTGGGATAGGTAGATTCGTTTCCTGTTCTTAGCCCTAATAAAAGATACCAATGAAACACTGCAATATGCACATAAAATGGTAAAATGCAATGTAATGAAAGCTACAACTAGCACACAGCAACATTATAATACAAAAAGCAGTGACGTTAATTAACTAACACATGTTACAGTATTGTTTTAATTAACACCAAAGGTAAAAAACCGTTGAGGTATAGCGTATTAGGTGGTGGTAAATATTACAGTAGCTTTCATTCATGCAACAATCATTGAAATTTCATCAATTGCATTAAAAAAATCAGATTTTCATTATACTTCGCTGTATTTTACGCGTAAGCGTGTGACGAGATAGAGGAGCCCATCGCCGCCACAGTGCTCCTGGGCGACACAGCTCTTTTCAAAGAAATGTCGCAACGCTGGCGAGTCGTTGGCAACTCTGTATCCAATTTGACCGGCCCAGGATTTGAACCAGAGCTCCCGCTCCAGAGACGAACGCGTCACCGCTTGGCTATCTGGCCGCGGTTAATTGCATTATTTGATAAATTCATTAATTGCAATCAAAATAACCGAGAAAAAAATTGGAATAAGTTACAACTTGCCAAAATTGCCGTATTTCCAAAAACCAACATTTGACATACATGACAGTAATAATGACTCTCAGTCTTAGAATCTGTTCAAATACCATTCGACGCCTGAAGGGAAGAGGAATGTGGACGATGCTTTAGATCGAACTAAAAAGGATAGGGTATGACGTAATAATATCGTCATATGAGGCGGTTCAAATTTGCCAAAAAATCGTCATATGATATTTGAACAATCCTTAGCTAGTGGTTAAGTGATAACTATATTGCTACATGGTTTTCATCTGTTAGGGTCGCGTTACATCCCTAAGCGTTACACATCCAAACAAACAAAAATCAAGATCAAAGCAAGCATTTCAACAAACGAGAAATTCCGGAGTTTACAACTGTGAGAAATTTTGGACTATGAAGAAAATATTGCGAACACAATTGTAACAAATCTTGGCAGTCAAAGCCAGGTCTTCGCTGTATAATTTATTATAATTATTTGTAAATTTTACACAGTTTCAAAGTACATGATTTTGAAATGCATCGAACTGGCCAATGTTTTTTTTTTTCTTCGCCGTATAGTCTTATGTGCAGACAGGGGCAAATTCCAGAAAGCTTTTGCTACCATATGGTTGAAAAATCAGCATATTTTCAAACAACACAAAAACGTAACAGAAAATGTTAGTTTGTCATATCACTTTGATCTCAAAATTGTTCTGCGATTCTATAGTTTAGCAAATAATTGATGTTTAGCAAATAAGGTTTAGCAAATAATTGATGAACTTTCCATTCAATTTGTATAACCAAAACTCGCCAGATATTTTGATTGTTTTGATTACTGGATAGTTTTGATTGGAAGACATTCTTCTGTCCTTCTCTGCTAATATTTTGCTTCGCCAATATGCTTACTGTCTACTGCATAATATTTCACAGTGTGTTTTCGTAAAACTCACCCACTATGTGCACAACACCTATGAAGCAACAGCTCCGCTTCTTTACTGCTATAGCGCTAGTCAGTAATGTTGTTCACTTTCAGTTCCATAATAAATAATCGCATGATTTCTGATAACCAATTGAAAAAAGGTTGGCCACTCTAGCCTAAACTAGAAAGGCAAAACTAACAATTTAGCAACTTTGTTGTTAGCAATACGATTCATTTTTCAAAAAGTTTATGAGTAAAAGCATTACGCTGATTTTATAGAACAAAATTCGGAAACAATTTCAGCGAGTAAGCACTAAACAAGCACAGAGTCACAGAATGATGCTAGCAATCATCTTAGCAAGCGGAAAAAATAAAAATCGCCTTTGTTAGTTTCCTTCTTGTGACAATTTTATCTGTATGTAGTTTACACTGTCAAAACAATTACGTATCAAATTAGGCTGCAGTTCAGTGATAAATAGGTGAACAAATAATGTTTAGCGAAAACCTTGACTAAATAGCGACACACAAACAAGCACAAATACTAACATTATTATTGCAAACGGAAAAAATAAATACAGGTATCACTGCTGCGAGTTTGTTTCTTGCAAAGACTTGAAGCATTCTACACAAATTTGAATTGAATGGTCTAAACACGTAGGTGCCGTACAAAGTTGGCATTGGTTTTTACTTTGGCTCATGCCTTGTACTTTGGAGCGGCGATCAGGTCCGGTGGCTTCCCTCATACATCGCTTGCATCTAGATACTTTGGCACGTTTTCTTGGATGCAAGTCGTCCTCTGAACTGGCCATTGAAGAAGCCCTAGCCACCTGCTGGTTTTGGGAAGTTTCCACGTCATAACTAAGAACCACGGACATTTTGTTCTTAACGCTAATGTGAAGGCCTGCTAACGATCTTCTTTGAATATGTGGTCGTATCAACGATAGAGCCAAATCCATGCCGAAAGTATGTGAATCTTGATTTCGTGGATTAGCATTTTCGTTCAGAGCAAGAACAGTGCTCGCATTGACCCGGCATACATCTAACATGTATGCAAATGCCGTCAAAGTCCAACGATTGGACTTGGCCTTACATGTATAGGAACCAATCCTGCGGTCCATGACATCAGTTCCTCCTTTCGTAAAATCATACAGTTTGTAAATAGCTGGTTTCTTTTTCCCGTCGTCTTTTGTGACACCAAAAATAGGCTGTGCTGTAGACAGCAATAATACATTGCGTTTGCTTGAGTTCTTAGTGGTGACAACATAGGAGTGAAGCATCAATTTGTTCTCCATCGACTCCCAGAAAAATTGATAGGAAAATATTTCTCTGTCATCGCTGGTTTTTATTTCCGTGGGAATCCCTCTTCTGTTTGACTGAAAAGTACCGACGCATGATATATTGTGCGATAAGAGCCATTCAGCTAGTGATACGCTTGTGTAGTAATGGTCAAAAGTAATTTTGCGCCCTTGCACGTCAACATGGTCCTGAAGATTTTGAACTAGATACTTTACAGTGTCTTCCACCCCTTTGACATAATAAGTGGTTGGTTCTTCGGTGGGTTTTTCACAGTATGGAATTATACAGTGCGTGTATGTATACGTAACTGCATTGATCAATTTGAACAGCAAACCGTATTTAGCCGGTTTGCTGGGGTTGTATTGTCGAAAGCTGATTTTGTTTCTGGTGGGATATAACGTCTCGTCAATGCAGAGGTACTCTTCCGGAAGGATACATTTGGAGCAATTTTTATTAAAAGTTTCAAACAATTCTCTGATTGCTGCAAATCGATCGTTTTTCCATCGCTGTTCTCTCGTGTCAAAATCATCGAAAGATATGCAGGCGTATAGAAACTGAAGTCGATTTTTCCCCATCGTTGCCCCGAAATGTGGTGGTCCCATTGTCGGATGATATAAATGAGCAATGTCATGGTTATTCAAACCAGCCAATCCACGTAGATATAAAAGGCCTATAAAAGCACGCATTTCAATTACATCTGTGTCTCTTGTAAAAGACTGCAGGGAAGCTGAAATTTGTAAAAAAGCTTGGCGTGCCGTTTGAATGCGTTTGTTGGTGAAACGAACAATCGACTCCAGGATTCCATTTGTAAAAAAAGCTCCCATGACTGAAGGCAATCAGTTGCGGAGCGAGCGGCCCCAATCGGACCGGGCCTCCCCAATATGACAGAAGACCTTGGCTGTCTACCAACAGTAACAGTATTTCTTGCATTCACCCAAGTTATGGTTTTCGCGTTTGGTGACGGCTTTTCCAAAAAACTTGTGTACGTTTTCATAGTGTTGACAGCGGTTGAAGTTTCATCGTAATTTGCTGGATTTAGAGCAGAGCATAGGAATCGAACTAATCGCTTCGACCTCGTAGCTCTAATCCGCCTTCGACTCCTTTGCGGTAAATTTTCTTCTTGTAAAGATTCTTCGTCGTCACTTTCGCTTTCGGAAGAACTCAAGCCTGTATGTTCTCCCATAATCGTCGGAGCTTCAATGCCTGGCTCTTCTCCATCATCGTTTTCATAATTTTGGAGCAATTCATCTAATGCTTCCTCAGTTGTAAAAATTTCTTCCGCCATTACAGTTTGGAAGAATAATAAGTTTGAAAAATTAGACTAAGAAATCGTAAATTTATAAATATTTTGCAAAAAATAATTGCAAATTTATCTGTAAATAATAAGTGCCACTTTTATTAGAAGAACCAATCCAACCCACATAGTTTGAATCTAACCCGAAATTATATCTATACGGCATTTTCAGTTTTTTCACTATTTTTATTAGCGGTTTTATTTTTATTTTTTGCAACCCTTACGGTATATTGTAAAAGCAATGTGCGGCCAAGTGGTTATATGTGCCGTTTTTCAATGACCATCATGATCAAGAAATCTTTTGGTTCAACTCACACCCTCAGTACGTGGTTTCGTCCTTGAATAAGACGCTTTATCGCTTATCTTTGGTTGGTGGAAATAATAAGAAGCAACATGGCATGCTAAGAACCAAGGACAAAACCGAAAACTTTGAACAGTGGAATTCCTAAACGGGCACAAATTCATTCATTGCATACATATAGTGACTTGTTGCTTTTATGCTTTCCCAGTTCCCAAGTATAAATGAGATAAATGAAGAGCGAAAGCAGCAGTGCCTTTACAAAAAAACTAAAATATACATTTGCTGTCTCATTATATTGGCAAAATGGAAATAATGGTATCAAATTGTTCATAATAGCTATATGCTAATGGAGTAAAACTAAAAGCAATAATGCAGCCGCTCTCCTGCCAATTTACGGTGCGGAAAAACTGTTGTCAACAACATCTTTCTTTCTCCAGCGTCCCTCAATTTTGCTAATACGCTCCCTTACCATAGTCCTGCTGTATTATTCTACTATCTTGACCCCGCTATTGCGTATGCATATATCTAAATGTAACTCGTGCTGTCGTTATTATTATTACTATTATATGCTTTTTTTAATTTGGTTTATAGTTTTTTGCTTTGCAAGAGTCTCAAAAATAAAAAACACACAGTTTCTGGTTTGAACTTTACATGATTTACTTGATAAAAAAAAGCAAATTCTACTCGAAATAAATAAAATCATTTCATTAGGATGGTTAGGAAATGGTCTGTTTATTTTTCGCTAATCTGTTTACACTTACACAATCACGTGACCAAGCAACGCACACCCTCTAAACAGAGCAGTTGTTCAAAAGCAAACAACTAGTAGTCCAAGATAAGCGGATTAAGTGAGCGTCAAATGCAAAAATTCATATACATGTTGCAAAAATGCGTTATTACTCAAAATTTACTTGGTGCAACGCATTGATTTTGATATCGAATGAAAATATATTAAAAAGTAGGAAAAGTCAAGAAATTCGAAGGAATTCGAAAAAGAAATTAGCATGTAATTTTACGTTTGAAAATTTGTTGTATCGAAAAGGTACAACGTTGAGTAGATTCGGGTTAAGATCTTTTGGTAAAAGCTAATAAGGATAGCTTAATTAACCCTTATCAGTACTTCTAAAAACACATACGTTGTTGGACTTTTGTCGACATTGCGTAAAATGCACAGAGCTGGACAGCGCTGTTTCGAGCTTTTAGCTCTCATCGGCAGCCCTCAGCTTCTCTAACAAAGTTTTTCCCCAGCTGGACAAGACTCTTGGCCGAACTGGACAAACCTTAAGGGCTTGCACAGCGGCAGAGGCTTTTTAGGGAATAAACGATTTTTCACTTGTGGTACTTAAAAAAAAAACAAGTGAAAAAATTGCTGAACCCCTGTAGTAAGGACAGCCATAGGCTATCCCTACTACAAGGCTACTACTACAAGAGTCGACCACGAAGGACGTCAAACTTGTCGACATTGCGTAAAGTTGTCTTTCTAGGGTAAGCATTGCAGATTTGTGTTTGCAAATGATGCATTGAAAATGAAAAAAACACAATGACCTGAAAGAGACTATAAATAACTCAGCAAGCAGTAGATAAAAGAAGACAAAAAATTCAAACCATTGGATGCACACCAGGATCACTCATAAAATTCACACTTGCGTGTTTTAGCAATTTTTCTGTGTCTGTGGACACACACCTCTGGCACAATCATCACATCGTGACAGGCTCGGTGCCATAGGGGGCATTTCGGGGCCGTGCCAACCAAATCACCGCTTGTGCCCCCCAAAGGAGAATTGTTCTCCCCCAAGCAAGGATTGTGTCCTTGGTGCCACTGGAGTGCAGTTCGAAGCCTGAGACTCCCAAAATACTGGTTGTCATCCAAGAATTCGTGAGCTAGAACTGTTTTTTGCAGGTTTGCATTAAAGAGCTTTTTTTTGTGGTTTCACCCCAAAAATCGTGAATATTCGTGTATTTTTTGAGATGAAGACCTTTTTTCGTTTTTTTTTTCAGTCTTCATCCCAGAATTCTTGAAATTTTGGGATAAAGACCTTTGTTTTTTAGTCCACTTTCTCGAATTTGAAGCAATTTGTTTATGCCCCCCTGTCACACTATCCTGGCGCCAGGCCTGCATCGTGATTGGGTTTGTTTCCTGCATACTCTGCATCTCTCTTGATGGCTAGATACAGTGGGACAAGGGGTAACGTTGGATTTGGTTGGGATGGAAAAGCCAACTTGAGCAGCTGCTTCTCTAACACTGTACTTTTGTTTGAGAAGCCTCAGACGATTCTCAACAGCAGATGTTGCTAACTGAAAACGTAGGTTTTTCAGAAAGCAGTTCTTTTACTTATAGTATCTTCCACATTTTTTCATCAAGATATAGGCATTATTGGCTGCAGCGTCAATCATGTTGTAGAAAAACAACAAAGGCCATCTTACAGTTTTTCGTCGGCATGAAAATTTCTCTAAATTTTCGTCAAACATATCGACGCCATCTTTTCTTTGATTATAGTCCAAAATAATGAGAGGTTTTTGCACTCATCTGCAGTAACAGAATTTTCTGTATGAGTTAAGCTCAGGAGCATTAACATTTTTTTTTTTTTTTATTTAGCTTGGTACACAAACAAGCACACACCACCTTCATGGTTATACAAAGACACGGACGAGAATAGCTCTATCCTGTTGTTCAAGGTAGTAGGGATCTCTCTGCGACGTGCTTTTATAGTTCCGAGTAATGTGAAATTTTTTTTAAGTAGTACCCCGTGGGCACCAAATTAGTCAAATAGACGTTTAAACGTGATTTAGATTTATGCAGCAGACGTAAATTACATGGCTTAATTTTTGTCTAAAAGTGGTCTATTTTGCAAAAATGCATGTAGTTGAAAAGACGTTTTTACAAAGACGTCGAATATACGTAACTCATAGACCGTGACACGTTGTTAAATTTTATGCATTTTCGACGTCTTTGTGAAGATGTCTATTCAACTTTGTTAGACAACATTTAGACCATTTTTCGTTTTAGACGTTTTGTGCCCACTGGGTAATTTTGCAAGATTATAACAGAAAAATTTTAACCGTTCACACATCTCTTCCTGTTCCGTAATAGGGCTCAAGCAATTTAAGCGCAATATCTTGGCCTAAATTTCTATAAACTTGATCTCCTTCTTTACCACCATAAGCACTTGCATTGACAGCATACCCGGTGCTTGATTCACAAGCCTAAAAAATTTATACAAGATTTTAAAAGAAATTTTTACTTGATTCATGAGCCAGAAAATACACAACTACCTTAAAGTATAAAAGCTTGTTTCAACTCCTTATCCTGGAATTGTGGTTCAGCACAAGAACTACAGTAGACAGTAAGAATCACAGACCTATCTGGATTCGACGTTTCGCATGTATTACAACTCATACTGTCAACTGCCAAGTAATAGTGCGCAAGCGAAACATCGAGTAATATCGAAGTTATTTATTACAATACTTTGAAAATTTTTGGAGTATTACCTGTTTGTTGTAACCCACAGTGTCCTACAGCTAAGCAACGAAATAACTATAACTAAAATTGTTGCGCAGCCGTCTTGTTGAGTGGTTTGGGTGCACATCAAATCGTTGTTTATTACACGGCCAGGATGAAACAAAGAACAGGTAAATAAGCGAGCGAGCGGGCAAGCGTTTCTGTTAAAAACAATGAAAAAAATAAACACTAGCGCAGAGGCAAAACTTCATAAAGCACATAACATAATAATTACAAAAAAGGCTTACTTATGGGAAACATTAAAAAACATCCTACTCGAAGATATTTAGGAGAAATCTTTATAACTTCTCGAATTCATTAACCGACATTAACTAAACAACCATTAACATTTAAAATCGGTTGTTTCAATCATTTAACGTACCGAACTGTTTCGCCCAAACAATGTTACAGTGACGGAGAGAAAAGGTATCACAGTGCGGACAACAGCTGACAGTGCAGTATCGTGGCGAATTTGTGGTTCGCTCTACAATTTAAATTCCAAGCGTAAATTGAAGGGCAAGGGATAAAAGCTAATATAATTGAATTAGAGACATTAAGTGCAAACGTAATAAGTGAGAGGTGCAAACTATCATAATTGCATTCAGGATGTGAGATATCAAGGTTTACATAGTTTAACAATTAATATCTCACTATTATTAAAAGTGAAAACACAACACGAGTTTATTTAACGTGCAGGAAGGCAGCAGAGTAAGCTAAGTTTTACTATTCCCAAACATGACCAAGATTGTTAGCAATAAATTTTTATCTGTTAAAATTATCATGATCATAACCATAATGAAAACGCACGTATCTTGAAGATTTTCAATATTGCAGTTTTCAAATTCAACAACTTACTCAGCTAGTCAGTTTAAACAACAAAAATAAGGTTACGTCGACTAGACTCAACTGCTAACTGATTGATTTAAATTGAACGCATTAACGTTACAAAGATGATGTGCAACAAACGCAAAACAGAAAATAAGGTCAGTTTGGACAATTCTTCGCTGCTTAATGCAGTAGCTTTGAGAAATACTGATTTGCATACTGCATTACGTTCAAATCTTGTGTGTAGTAATTCCTGGGTTCGAATCTCTTCGCGGCAAAGTAGAAATTTACGGTAGTGGCGTGCAATATTTTACAAAAATCATCTTCCCTATCTAAGTGAAGTAGAAAAGAAACGCACACAGTGAGAAGTGACGAAACATTGAGATTATAAACAAAGTTTGTGACGTGCAGCGTATTGGCAGCAGATTACGGTTGCAGCGTAATAATAACCGTAAATAGATTTAAAATCTTCCCACGACCCAGTTTGAAGATCTTATGACCCCCTATTTGCGTACCTCCGCATTAATAAGCAAATAGATTTTGTCAACAAAATGATGTTGACAAAAGTGCGACAACGTATGTTTTTCAATATTACAACAAAGAATAAAAGTCGCACGCAATTTTTCATTTGCATGATCAAAGTGAAATAAATACCCTTTATCATAGTTGAAGGAGAGCCTTTTGATCAAAGCTAGCAAGAGCAACAACACATTTTCTCACTAGTGTCGACAAAATGTTGACGATAGCACGGATAAGGGTTAACCTAACAAGTGTAATGAAATTTATTCTGAAGTTATCTGACTTTTACCTAAGTCAAAACAAAATACTGCAAAAGTTAATGGCGTCTGACCATAAGTCTTCCCAGGGTTTTGGTCTTTAGAAGCAACTTTTCAATAAGAGACTTTTGAAATCTGTACCAGTAATGATGTTGTAAAAAAAAGGCAAACAGATTTGAGTGAGTAAGTATAAGGGTAGCCTAGCTAATTAACCTACGGTAATAAGTCTAATCAAATATGTTTTGGAGTTACGTGACCCTAATTCAGGATAAATCTGATCAGTTGACAAGTGATGCTAATATTGACAATTAATAAAATACAGAATAGATATTAAAAACTGTTTCAACAGTTTTGACTTTTATTTTTTTAAAGGAAATGTTATGGCTATTAATTTAGCAAAACTTGGTATTATTACATAAGTACTCTGGCCCACTGCTAAGTGTGACAACTCATTTAAGTAACTTGAAAAATACTTTCATGCCAGTTTCACTAGCAGAAGTAAACCCATTGTTTCAAAATAATCACTGATATGGAGCAAGCAATGATTCAAAAATTAGAGTAACTGAAGGTCAAAGGCAGAGGCATAACTTGTGATTTGAGGTGAAAACAGAAGAAGGACAATTTTCACTTGAAATACAGAAGCTTGTTAATGCTTTCTGCAAAACTGGCTTCTGCCAAATATTCCGTGCATTTTTTCAATTGGCGTGGCATGCACTTGGGGGCCTCTGACTGTAGCGGAGCAACATTTGAGCTGCCAGAAGGGGCATAATTCCCCCATCAGTTACAGTACCAGTGGTTGAAGGTTAAAGTTCGCTGTTTTGATCATACTAGTAGGCCTAGGGTACTTTCAATTTGTACCAGCAAAGACTGTTAATAAGCTAATGTTTCAATTGACTTTCAACAAACACCAACAGGTAATGGTTTTAAAATGGTCTTAACCTAACCTAAAAAATTCAAATAAATATAGTTTACATTTTTAAAATTCAGAAGTTTAATAGCTTTATAACTTATTTCAGCCAGTTGCCGGAACGCTACCGGTACTGGTGTGTCATAATCTATAGTGTACCGGTACCCCAAGTCATAATTAAACAACATTTTATAAGCCTAATGCACTTCTTAACGCTCACCAGGCAAAGTTTAGAGAAAGTTTATGACATAAGTTTATTAATTCACCGAAATTCGCTCCTTATGAACTTTATTTTTATACCCCAAGTGCTTTAGCTAGGTTGGTTTGAAAGACAATCCAAAAATAAAATCAGTATGGGCAAATGTTGATTTCTTATTAGCTAATAATCTCCTGAGGCTTTGATTTGATTTATTTTAATCAAATTACGTTTTAATAAACATAGTCAATTAAATTCATATTCACTTTTCATCGCTAACGCCAGGCTTAGCTCAAATACTTAGCAGAAATGCACCAGCTACCGATACTTAGCAGTAACCAATAAAAAAATTAAACTTTTCCGCTAACAGTCGCTAGAGTGCGAGCAGTGACACAACCTCGCAAGCTAAACGCATTGACTTTCCAAGCTATAGATATGTATATAACGACTATGGTCATATAACGCTAACGTTAAAAATAAAGTCGGCCTAATACCATTGAGTTAAAAACATTAATTGCAAAACTCGGCTGAGCCAATTTGCTGAATAGCAAATGCATAGCCTGCTTTTATTGCCTCTTTTGCTCAAGTCATTACACCATATCGTAGCATGGAAACAGCCAGAAATGCAATATTTAGCAGGCTGGTGGGCTCGAGGCTAGTCCAATGCATGTATGGTTAGGCCTGGTCTTGTTTAGTTTATTTAACAAGCAGTGAAGCACAAACAAAGCAGCTAAACAATCTACCGGAAATTTATTAATAGTCTTAAAAACTTTTTTGCAAACCAAGTGCTTCCTCAACAACTAGCCTATGCCTGCTAAGCACTAACTGAACCAATTACCGGTGAATTCCTTTTTAAATGGATTTTACATTTTGCTTTAACTCTAATAGCTCAACATCTAGCCTAAATAGTGCGAACATGACCATATCGAACACTCACTCTGACTTACGTACATTACCTAATGCCAATACCTACCGGCTATCACGGCTTGGTTTTGCCGCTAAGTCGTTCGCTTTTAGCATATCGCTAAATTACGTAAAATAAACGGCAACACGCATACAATATTTAAAATTGCATGCTTTGGTGCATAGCCTGTGGCCTGTTTTAAGCTAATTTACTGTGACAAATACAAAATCAAAATAGAGACTATATTTTACGAAAACAAGAAACTAGACTTATAAACAAACTTTTGCAACAAACAATGAGCCAATTAAAGTTTTTCAGCCTATTTAATTTTACTTATAATGGCATTGAAAAATAGCGATCTCTTGAGCCGTTGAACTGCAATTTAAAAATTGCATGCGTGTTGCCAATATTTTTTGTGATTTGGCGATATGCTGAAAACAGACTAAAAATGAAATCGATGAATTAAGCGAGACTGTTCATCGCTACTGTGACTTGAAAGTGAATAACTGTAACTGAGGCAACTTGGTTTGATTTTGTTTTAAATTTTTACAAGTACTTGTTTAAGTCATTACTAACTTTTTTGACTAAATGACTTGGCATGCAATGCATGCCTTGCATGCATGGAGAATACGCCCCTGCAACAAATGTAGTAACGATGGAATCTTTCAAATTACCTTATGAAGAATCAAATCGTTTTTCAAACTTCCTGGACATAACCTACCCAGACAGAGATCAATGAGTGAAGTAAAACTGTTTTAATCTGGGCATTGAAGAGATTTAAACTTCATAAAGAAAAACAACGCTTGCGGAATAAGTGTGGTAGAAACCAAGAAAGCCACGCTCTCTTTTGCGCTGATATTGAAATCAAAAAAAGCATGAAACAAGTCGACATATTTAGAGATTCGCAGTTATTTAAAAAGTGGAAACTCTATTTTACCCACGGTATTTAACTGACGCAGTTTGCACCAGGGTAGGGTAAAATGTCCCCCTCCCCCTAGCTAACTCCTTAGCATAAAGTCATGGCAACAATAAATTTGGCTGAAAATTTTTCAGAAAACATAATTTTGAGTTATTAACGTCATTATTGGGACGTCGCAAATTTTGTAGATAGGATTGTTTATTAATAGTTAATACTGAACCATAAAATGCCTAAGTCAAAGTAGATACGTCACAAAAATATCTTATGACATAATTATAATTAAATTTTAGCCGAAAAATGCTCCGACAAAAATTGAGAAACTTCTCGTAATCTTAGAAATTTACAATTTTCAAGAGTAATTTGTGAATAATACAGTAAATGAATTTTCGCTTCAATGCGCTTAAAAAAATGCTGCAGCGGTGGCACTCGTTAGAAACACTGAGTTCAATTTGACCGGACTGAGATTTGAATCTCAGACCTTCCGCTCCAGGCACGAATGCGCTACCATTCGACCAACTGGCCAATGATACAGAGATGGGCCCCGCAAACTCGTTACACGCTTCAGCGTAATACAGCGAATATAATGAAAGATTTGATTTGAATTTTTAAATAAAATTCACTCAAAGTAAACTTTTTTTCAGAAGTTTATCACAAAAAAAGAAGAGGGTAAAAATGCCTCCTCTCCCCGTAATAAACGCGATAGCAATTTTTATTTATTTTATCATTTTTATGAATTGAATTTTAAATAATCTTAATAGTTTTTAATAATTATTGACTGATTTTTGGGATACACTCCATATTTCATCATTATTGAACCGCTTTCACAAACACGTAATGGTGTACTTTTTCGGTCTGGGTTTGATTCTTTGAGTTTCCTTTCAACAATCACGTATATTGTAGAAAGTAAACGTATCATTGATTAGCAGTAATTCAAACTTCAAGAGTATAGAGACTTGTTTTGACTGTTAATTTTTTTATGATTTTGACTTTGACTGTGATATTAATATTGTAGTTTTGCTTTTGAACATGCCAGGATTGTTTATTTTGATTAGTGTGCCCCACAGCTCTTCCAGCATTAACAAACGGAATGATCAGCGATGGAAACACTGCCCCTCCTTGCTTCAATAACCACATGATTGCCTATGCGTGCGATGCGGTCAACAGTTTTGCTACCATCGACGGTCCACTTGTTTGCACGTGCGACACTTCTCCTGCTACTCCTACGTGGACATGTGGAGGCGTGAGTTTTCAAACAACCTGCCGAAGAATTAAGTAGCCGGCATTCTTTGAATTAAACACAACGCGTAACGGGACCTATAACTATCTCACTAACGTGTTAAACCGACATTAAAGTGACAGAATAGCTTTTAATTATTTTAATGCCCGGAAATTTTATGCTGACGATAATTTTAAATTGCAATATAGAAAAGTGTGGTGGCAAGTACTGCAATAAAACCTGGCTTTTTACATCAGCTAATGCATCTGTTGGCAGTGGCGTCTGCTGGAGAGGACTACAGAAACGTTCATCGCAACTTTTATTTATGCCGTGTTTGCTGCGAAAAAAAGTAATCAGCAGTTTGGTAATGATCGTTTCCAAACATCCTGAATTTCAAGTTGTTCGCTAATTGCCGGATTCGTCAAGCAGACCAAGGTTTTCAACAAGGCTGCAGCTTAAAGTTAAGCCGCAGTTGTTTGCTGGTATTGTGGCCAGGTACATTGTACAGACATACATTCTTGCTGAAGAGAAAACCGATATGAATCGAGTCTCCGATCAAGAAGGCAACCAAACTTGAACTAACGAGTGTTCGTGAGCTCGGTTGCAGTCAGCATGTTCTTTATATTGTACCTTGTCGTTGGTCAAGCCGGAAATGAACATTTTGAATAAAACAATCTGGATTTGTATTATGGTTAATCGGTCAGTAGTTCAGCTCTACAAAGAATTATAATCTTTTTTTTGTTCAAAAATGTTGTATTCACAGGCTATCTTTGGAAAAACCTTATGAGCGTTTTAGGAATTAAGCATGCTACTACCACCAGTTATCACCCTCAAGCCAATGGGCTGGTTGAAAATTTGCACCGGCTTCTGAAAAATGCTCTGAGAATGCAAAAGTTTCCAGACATGTGGTACTTCAATCTTCCTATTGTTTTATTGGTTCTATGCACTACCATGAAGGAGGATTTTCCTCTTTCCCCAGCTGAATTGGTGTATGGCCAAGATCTTCGTTTACCAGGTGAGTTTAAAACTCAGAATATGCCAAGTGTTTTACAGAGACAAAAACTCGTTCAACATTTAAAGGATTTTATTAGTGACCTAAAACCTGTTCCACCTCGAGTTCATTCTGAAGTGTCTACTTATCTTGACAAACAGCTCCAGCACTGCAAAATGGTGCTCGTTCGAAATGATGCTGTGCAACCACCCTTGTATCTCGATTTTCTGGTCCTTTTGAGGTCATCAAGTGGTGTGACAAATATTTTGTGTTAAAGGATCCAAACAATGGTTCAGAAAAGTCAGTATCTGTCGATAGACTTAAAGTCTTTCATACAGTCCCTGAATCACCATTCGATGAAGCAGTCCCCGTTGAACCTTCCACTGAAGAAAAGATTGCTCCAACCCATGATGATGATGATTCAACACCTGAACAAGCTGCAAAATCTTCCGATCAAGTTCGAACCAGGTATGGCAGAGTAGTCAAGACCCCTCAACGCTTTACAATGTAAGTAGTGTTTCTGCAGCGCTGAATCAACCTGTTCTTTTACATTTCAGCACTACGATGGTACGGCATTGAGTTGACAGGTTCCGGAGTTCTACGTTGACTATTCTAGTTTGTGTATGTTTGTTGCTGTGGGTGTGTTTGGGAGTGTATGCAGCCCTGGCCAGGCAGTCGTGTGAATGGATGTCGTGTTTTGCTTTCAGGATTGGGTAGTTTAACTCCTGTTCTCTTGTTTTCACTTGTCGTTCCAGCTACATCACTTTAGCGATCAGTTTCAGAGTTGTCATCGTTGGTAGTACGTCATCACTCATCGGTACTTGTTCTGGTTCAGCAACTTTCTTCGTGTTTTGTTCTGGTTCGGACGGGTATAGTATACCTCACAGCAGGTAAATATTTTTACTAAAACATTTTTTTCCCTAAATTACCCTATGGAACCGTCTTGAAGATGCTAAAATGTGTATATACTTTTGTATATTGTAAACGAAAACATTCAACATTCTTAATTTTTTTCAGAATCTCGTTACTCACGATCGCTTCATAGATTACATACGACTGGTTTTGTCTACACTCGATGTGAATATACCTTATGCTATTTTGTTTTCATCCCTTGCTTGTGGTCCCTTACTATTTCATTCTTAATGTATTATTATCATAATTTATTTAAGTATCATATTTTTGTAATAACTCGCTCACTGGTCCTGACATATTTCTCATCATTCATTTATCTTTTTAGTCACAACACGCACGGATTGCTGTTGGTTGACAGGAGAGTGTGCCGAGAAGAACAACAAAGCAAGATCCAGCGAATGAACTTTTGTCCAATAAACGCAAAGTTATTGTTGCTGCATGCTACATCGAAGTTTAAACAAGAAATTTACCAAAGAAGAAGTTATTTAAATCAAATCGTGCGTTTTCACTCCTAGTGCATTCTGAGAGCACATGCTCGGTGCACAAGTTACGTCATTGTTCATAAAATGCTACTGTTTTATTATGACTTGATCGTTACAATTGGTACGACCACAGTTCATACAACAACTCGTTTACTTGCGCGCTTAAGCATTTTATTCAACGCAAACCCCAATCAACTCGAATACACGCACGAAACAACCATACCGTTTTCAACACCGATTATATGCTTGTTCTTTATGGTAGCAGCAACATAAAATCGAACTTTCCCCCTCATAATCACCGGTTGTGGAAAGGGTCACACTCTTCTGAACACTCCTAGGCAGTTCGCGTTAGGCTCAAGTTCTTTGTATGCATCATTTTGTGTGTTTTATCGCCTCGTCTCTCGTCTGAGGGCGGGCTAGTGTGACGGCTGTCACCTTGCCTAGAATCGAAGCCTTGTTCTGTTCAACCGGCTTGTGATACTAATCATGTGACTTCGCGTCGCTGTTGGTGTTTGCAAGAAGGTTGCTTAGAGCATGCGCTGATTGGTGGCGTGACATTTGCCTTTTTCTCACTGTCCGAACTCAGACGCAGAAAACTATTTTGAGTTCTCTTTTGGATTTGGAACAAGCAACAACAACAAGCAACAACAGCAACTTATTTTTCATCAACGTCGACGTTTTCAGTTCAATTTCAAATCAAGTATTTTGTTGACCTTTATTTACAGTTAAATCGCTTACGTTTATTTTTATTTTTGGTTAGTTAGAGATTGGTGCAATAAAATATATTTTTATTTACAGTTTATTGAGGGGTGTGTATTTCTATGATTTACGGAGTTAACTACATTATTTACAATTAGAACCATACGTCACACAACCACTATAGGTGGTTCAATTCACAGGCAAATTATATAAATTTTAACGAATCACTTCCGGTGATACTCAGGCTTTCCTCCAACCTTGACTAAGTTCCAAGTTTCGATTCTTAGAGTTATAGCTATTGTTAGATCTAAAGTTAGGATTAGTATTAGAGCTAGGGTTAGAGTTAGGATTAAAGAAACCACTCAATTAAAGGTGGACTAAAGGCAAAATCAATGGGGGTATCTAAAGTTAGGCGAATCGCATAAGACTAGATTAGCGTTGACTCCATTCTTTTTGACCCATCCGTTGCAAAGATATTTTACTTCAAACATGACGTCGGTGACTCTACTGTAATGTTTCAAATTTTAATGATTTTTATTGGCAACCCTGTCGTTGATAAGCATTAGCGTCTTAGCGACGCCATCCCAGTTCTAACCTGAAGCAATGATTAGGCTACTGCACTGACTCGTTTCGCTGCGCACTAATCAGTTTGATCTTATCAGCACAACAGAACCTAGCTAGAAAAAAGAGTAGACTGTTCGGCAGCCAAGCGATTTCAGTAAAAATCAAGCTGGCAGATACATTTCAGTATAAATCTTAGCCTAGTCTAGTAATAAGGTTTTTAGTAATAGGCTACACAGTACAAACTCTTACCTGATGATAAGACTGCCAATACTTGAGTAGGCCTATTGTATTTGCTGACTGTATTTTGTGACCGCAAAATGAACTTTTTCATCCAAGCTGAAAACAATGGCCTACTAGCCTACTCTAATAGCTCTACTAACCTTACTTTCGCTTGTTCTTAGACGTTTGTAACCTAGGCTATCGTACAGTCTACTCTTTTTTCTAGCTCGGATCTGTTCTGCTGACGAGATCAAACTGATTAGTGCGCAGCCAAAAGACTCAATACAGTAGCCTAATCGTTGCTTTAGAATAGAACATGGAAGGCGTTGCGAAGACGCTAATGCTTATCAACGACAGGGTTGCCACTTGCCAGTAAAAATTATTAAAATTTGAAACATTACAGTAGAGTCACCGACGTCGTGTTTGAAGTAGAATATCTCTGCAATAGATGGGTTAGAAAGGATGGAGTCAACGCTAATCTAGTCTTATGCGATTCGCCTAACTTTAGATCCCCCCATTGATTTTGCCTTTAGTCCTCGTTTAAGCAACGCTCCAAACACCCTATGCCCTAAACGCCCTATGCCCCAAAGACCAACACCCCAATTTGTCACTTTTCATTCACTCAATACTACTGTAGTGCAGAGAAAACTGTTCACAAAAACAAGGAACATTTTCATGAGAATCCTGATTGCATGCATGATCTTGTTTCAACTTGCGCCATGGTTTTGTTGCGTCCTTGAAAAAGTTGATTTCCAATAATTATCTTTGTTTGGTGGCTTTAAACGAGTAGCAAAGTCACATGCTAAAAAGTCAACTACAAATTGGGAAAAACTGCTTGCTCCGAAACAGCTGCGGATGGTCCAAAAGGTAGCGCAACCGTTGTTTTCTCATGAGAGGAGGATAAAACTGCTTCAATCATCAACTCCTCAAACTTTAAAGGTACTAGAACAGGATATTCCAAAGCATAACTAAAAATCCTGTTGTCAGTGTACTGTAAATGCCACATGAATCGAGATGGAGGATATATCACGCATTTCATTTGCTACTGAAATCAAGGCAAAAAAGACTAAACTGAACTTTAGAGTCGAGATAGTGACCTATTCTTTTTAGAAAAAAAATCATAATATATGCTTTCTCTTGGCAAAGGCATTGTTAAGGGCAATAAGAAACAATTACCAATTTAATAGAAATTACAAGTACCGCATAAAAAACAAAGCAAAAGCTTTTTTCATAATTGTTTTTTGCTCTGATTCACAGTACTTCTGTATATCACTGAACACTGTTTCAGATGGTTGACTATCAGCAATTTTCAAGTAAAAATTTAAATATGTTACATTTTGTTCGGAACATTCTGTGAGTTGTACGAACCCATGTTCTTGATTGCTTTTTTCATGCTGAATCTGATATTGTTCTTAACTTGTTCTTTAATTTTTAGCAAAAATGAGCCCCGTGATTTTGTAAAATTTTCTAAAAAAAGTGAATTTACGGTTTCGTAAAACAACGTTTTAAAACCTATTTTCAAAGACTTGGACACCACCATCCCCAACACTGCGAGTCTTTGAGAAGATTACGCTGGTCGAGTGCGACAAACTGGTACAATGGCTGAAATTGAAGCAGACGTCGAAACGGTTGTGAACAAATGTGCACGGATTGTCAACAGGCCGTGAAAAGCTACTAATAAAAGCCATCAAAGTTTAAGTATGTCTTAAAAAGCTCACAAACCTTTGTCGGTAGTATGAGGCGATTAATGTTGAAAACGTTAAATCTTACGCACGTTTAACACAGCTGCTAAATGCTTTTTAATTTTTTTTCGTGCTTTTGTTTATGCTTCTGCGTCTCCTTTAATCATAATTCAAATGATCAGAGAGCAAAAAGTATTCAACTACAATAAAATTGCTTTATCTATCTTATAATAATTGTTGTGTGACTTTAAGCCCGTTGGGCAATTGGAATGATAATATAATAAATATTACCATCCTTACCTTCCAAAAATAGTTCAGAATGTATTTTGTTACCTTCTAGACCACGGATCGGCAACTCGCTGCCCGCGGGCTGGGAAATTTAATCCACTTCTAAAATTCACTCCACTTTAAAACACTTGGACTGCACTCCACTTTTAAAAACCTCAGGATGAAAGTAGAGCTCGTAAAGGCAAAGGACATTTCTGTCAACACTTAAAGAAGCCTTACACCCAAATTTTTGAATTTCAGCACAAAGGATAAAAAAGCAATAATTTATTACAAACGTATTTTTCTCGTTTCATTGTTTGATGTTACGTAGCTTTAATTGAAAAAAAACAAAAAAAAAAAACGAATTAGTGGAAAAAAAAAGCTGAGACAACATCAAATTTGAATTAGTGGTTTGAAACGAACTTTGTCAGATTCAGTGGAAAAAAAAAAGCTGAGACAACATCAAATTTGAATTAGTGGTTTGAAACGAACTTCGTCAGATTCATGTAGGATGAGCCTTTGCCAGGTGCTGCTGTGGCTTTAAAGAGAAAATAGCTTTTCAAAGTTAAAATGACACTAATTTTTTGGTTTAAAATTTTGGCCAAATATAAATTCTAGCAAAGTAAAATCTGGAAAATAATTTTTCAAGAAAATGTAATTTTGGCCAAATGGAAATTTTGGAAAATACGCGTAGGTTTTCGGGGAAATGCATTTTCAAACAAGTGTTCAATCTGGCTGATGCTACTCAAGCAAGTGTTCATTCTGGCTAGTTTGACTTCAAACAAACGCTAATTCTAAAAAAAACGCTCTGGGAAATGTTTATCTGGTAAATAAAATTCTGGGAGGTGCTTTTCTGCAATATGTAAGGATACCGCATAAAAGCACTCAATAAGACGTTAAGATGCTTTTAAAAAAGAAACAGATTGCATTGCGTCTAAGGTAAAGTTCTAGTCAAGTGATTAGATTACTAGCTAGCAGATTTAAAGACTGCGTGAAAATTATCCAAAACCACATACTTCCAGATTTTTGTCATTTTAAAAAAGCATTTTTATTTTTTGCCAAAAAACATGTTCTAAAAAAAAAAACGTATCAAAAAAGATGTAACGTACAGTTTCTTTTTTTAATTAATTGATCAAAAATTGAAAAAAAGTTTGCTTTTTTTGTGATTTGATTGGTTTGGATATTTGTAATGGCAACGCCAAACAAAAGGGTAAAAAAATTTAAAACTAGTATATTTGGTTTTCCAAATTATGTTAAATTTCACATTAACTTCAAAAAAATTTGTATATTTTATTTTTCCATCCTTCAAAAAACTCTGATCAAGTGAATGGTGCAACACTGAAGCAGGTAGAGAGAAGTTCAAGCATTTTGGGGATGCATTCAAGAGAGATGGAAGACAAGACGAAGAACTGGATACCCGAATTGGCAAGGCTAGTGCAGAAATGCGAGCTTTGCACAATTCTGTAGCCATGAAACAAGAATTGTCAAAAAATGCAAAGCTCTCAATTTTCAAACCAGTTTTTATCCCCATTTTTACTTATGGTCATGAATTTAGGTTAATGACCAAAAGAGTGCGATCACAAATGCAAGCGTCCGAAATGAGTTTTTACCAAAAATCAAAGAAGTTATACTGTTTAACAAGGTGCGTAGCTTTGAGATTCGAAAATCTCTTATCACCAAGCCATTACTTCTCCGAATTGAAAGATTTCAGCTTAGATGCTTTGGCCATGTAAACAGAATGCCTCAAGAAAGACTTCCCAAACAAGCTTTACTTGCCAAAGCAAATGGGAAAAGACCACTTATACGACCTTAAACTAGATGGACCAACTACAGAGTGCTCCAAAAAAATGTAACTATTTTGATTGGAGGTAAAAAATTAATTTCGGCAAGCACGGACTTTTCCCTTTGCGGTTATGTAGTCAACTAGGTTGGATTTGTAAATCTGTTTCTATTTTTTGTATATTTCTAATATTATACAAGTTGTGTAGTAATATGTCAAAACATAGTTAAAAGAAGGTACACGTTAGAACTAGAGTATCAGATTGTCCTACTCTGGTATAAAACCAAGTCACCCAAATTAGTTCGCCGTCGGTTCAATACCCTCCAGGGTTACAAATCAAAGTCTGATTGTGCAGCTCTAACAAATAAAAAAAAAAAAAGAAAAGTGCAGCATTTTAAAACGGAGAAAACCTTGCATAAACTCAACAAGGAAAGAAGTGGTCGGCAATCAGCTATCATTCCTAAAAAGCGGGAGCAAGTCAGTAATCAAGAGCCCAAAGAAATGTTGTCGAATCCGTTCCCAAGAGCTGGCTATGTCTCCAACTACACGTTAAGAGTCATGAGAAAAGACCTAAAACTGTTTCTATTTTAAATTTCAACGCACTATGTGCTGCAGCAACACGACAAAGAGTAGTAAATTGAGGCGTGCAACTGGCTGAATGAAAAGCTTGAGCAAACTCCCAACTGTCTCAATCACACTTGGTTTAGTGATGAAGTAAACTTTTATCTCAATGGGGCGGTTAATAACCACAACAGCGTGTTTTGAGGAGAAAGTAGCCCAGAAAAAATCGGTTAAAAGCACCTCAAAGGTCCAAAGGTCACTGCGTTTGTTGCCTTCAATGCAAAGCACGGTTTGCTGTGACCTTACTGGTTCGAAGAAAATGGGCGCACCGTTACCATCAGCAGTGAGCGTCATATCGCTATTCTTGACCAGTTTCGTGGTGACCTGACTCAGAAACTAACCCAAATACAGTTGAGACTAGCTTGGTTCATGCAGGATGGCGCTAGACCTCACACAGCTCATGCATTGTTTAGGCACCTAAGGGTTTTTACAAGAATCGTCTGATCAGCCTCAACACAGATCATGAGTGGGCCCCCCACAGTCCAGATCTAAATCCATTTGATTTCTGGTTCTGGGGAGCGGCAAAAGGAAACATTTACGCCAACAGACCTTAAACGTTAGCTGATCTTAAGCAGAATGTGGCAGATTATGCAGCTGAAGTAACCAACAACACATGGAAAAAAGTGGACCAAAATTTCCTCATGCGCGTGAAAGCATGTTTCAACAGAAATGGGTGTCATAATGAACATGTGGACTACAAGAAGTTAGTTTGCTGTCAGATACAATCCAACCTATTCGACTAAATATATCTCGAGTTTTAAGTTTGCTTTGAAAAAAATGTGCAAATGAAAGCAAATTAAAGTAGTTACAGTTTTTTTTGGGCACCCTGTACATTGAAGATCTTAGATGGAATTGTTTGGGATTTCACCCGATCGAAATGATGAATGTAATGGAAGATCTTAAAGTGTGGCGGCTTAATCTTGAGCTGCTGGCCGCAACCCTCACGGAAAAGCAGGCAAAGTAGAATAACCCTGATATTCCGCGTCATTGCACCTGCGAGCAACACAGCTCCTTTTGAAAAAATGTCGCAGCAGTGCCGAGCCGTTGGCAACTCTGTGTTCGATTTGACCAAACTCGTTACACGCTTCGGCGTATTACAGCAAGTATAAAGAAAGATCTGATTTTGATAATTTGATATTTGTAAATTTGGTATTATTGTATTTTCAATATTTTGACAGTTATTAAATTTTCAGCATACAAGAAAACAAAGTCGCATTTTCAGTGCAAAAAATTTTGCAAAAAGAAGTTGCAACTTAAAGGAAATTTTTTCTATTGATGAAGAACAAAAAAATAGGCCAAAAAATTTACTTATTGCGTCACAGTAAATTTACAAATGTGCAGAAAAACTTGATTTTCTCGAAACAAAAATTTAGCCATGTTTATGTTTTGCAGCACACCATAGATTTTTTTGGGACACTTTTGTCAAGGACATTTTTGGCAAGGATATTTAGCAAGGACATTTACCAAGAACATTTTTGGCAAGGACGGTTTTGGCAAGTACATTTTTGATAGGACTGTTTACGGTGAAGCTGTATATTTTTCTTGTTGATCTTGCAACTTATTATGTTAGGCCATGTTTTTGCTACCAAACTTAAAAAAGCAATTTGGTATTAAAATAATATTATAAGTAACAGTGACTAGAGGAATTAAACTTTTTTACAAATCTTTTTCATGTAATGGACGTTAGCACTCATCAAGCTGCTTAATAAACGCATTGATTTGGCAAAGGAAAAATTCTGCTTTCGCAGTCGTTACGTAACATGGAAAAACTCAGTGTAAATTACTGAACGTTTTATTAAGACAACAAAAAAAATCTGGATTCTAGATTATCTCGACAAGGTAAAAAAATTGAAAAGGTTAAAATGTTTTCTTATGCTAAATGACGGGGTACACGCTTAGCCCATTTGCTTTTTCGACAAGGCTTTAATTTTATTTCCAGCAATCAACTGCTATATCTCAAATTGCAAAAGCAGTTTCTTTGCCAATCAGCTGGACTTACTTTTTTTTTCTCCGTTTCAATTGCAGCAAATCAAATATCTGTTTGCCACAAAAAACAAATTTTTTTAAACCAGTAAGTATAATTTCAAATTCAAAAACCTATTAAAGTCACAGCAGCATATGGCAAAAGAACATCGTGCGTGCATCTGACAAGACTTGTTTGAAACAACTTATGCAAATTTGATGTCATGTTGTCACAGCCTAATTTTTTTTCCTGCTGATTAAATTTTGTTAATTAAAGATAGTTAACATCGAATAAAGATACAAAAACTTTGTAATCAATTTTATTTTATTTTTTGTATCGAAATTCAAAAATTTGGGTAAAATGTTCGTTTAGGGTTCCCAGTGAGCACAAAGCATTAAAAATACGTCTCCGAATTGGTTTAAATGCTGTCTGTTTTATAAAAATGCACGTAAATAATTAGACGTCTTCGAAAGAATCGAATATACAAACTCAATTACGTGTTAACCCAATGAAGCCCAGTGGCAACAAAATCATGTAGTCAGTTGTTCCGTTATTATCTTTGTTCATGTTTTTTTGTTATGTGAACAATAAATCATAGGCCATAATTATAAATTATGACATTACAGTGCTTGCATGCATATAGCTCATGTGTAAGTTTCATAGCAACAAATTTTGTCTATTTATGTTTTTTGAAGCTGAAAGTTGAAAAAGCACTGTAGTTTAATTTTGTTGAGATGTCAAGGTGTGTTCAATGCAGTTTTAATTATCTTAAGGCAATTGAAATTGGTTTCTGGTATAATTCAGAACATTTATTTTGACATGTGTTATTATCAAAGCAGAATCATGAAAAAATGATGGAAGTTATTTTAAGATATTTCACAGTGGCAGAAATGTTGCTACTGGCCTTCAATGAGTGAAATGAAGTAATTTTGATGAACAGATTTAGCATTGTAAAAGACATTTATAGAGTAAAGACATTATTTTGTCGCAAAGCACAGGTAGGTAGATGGTTTGGAATACAATAGAGGGCGCATGGGGTGACCTTTTATAGAATCTTTGTGTTAGATGTGAGAAGGCTTACTTTTCCATGCTACGCTGTGTAGAGTTATCATTAGTGTTGCTGCTCAAAATTTTTTCAACTCATCATCATCATTCTGTTCCACCAAAAACTTTAAAAATCAAACGACTGTGGAGTTTGCTCCTTTGAGATCTTGATTGGAGCAATATTGTCCAAGTTCACACACCTAAAAAACGTCCTCCATTGTTTGTAGATTGCCGCAAGGGCAATCTCATTTACAACTAAGACGTTAAAACTTTTTTTTTGTATAGATTTGGAAACCACTATCTCCAGCACTGCGACTCCTGGGGGAGGTTTTGCTGGCTGGGTGGGGGCAACCCGTACTGCCGCACAAACCGAAGCAGATGTTGACTCGGTTGTGGCCAAAATTGCGAAGATAGTAAAAATTGCCAATATAAAGCATACAGCATAGGATTGCACGAGTTTAAACTGTTCATAAAAGTGCACAAAAATTGTAATTTAATCCAGCTGGCAAATGTTGGCATTAAAACTGGTTTAGCAAACCTGCTAACTTTAAAGTGGAGCTTTTGTTTTGCTTGCTACTCTCGTGGATGTATGGCGTATATAAAATATCTTGTTACGCATTTGGGTCAGGATTAGAGATGTCGCAGGCACACTTTTACTGCACTGCGACCGCACAGCCAGGGTTCTGTACGCGCCCTGCACCGCACTGCAAAATATTTGAAAGCACTGCGCTGCATCGCATAAAGAAACTATGCCAAAAATACGACGACAAAAATAAATTGCATAAATTTGGTGATTTGCTGGTGTTATACCAACACAAAAGAATCATAATTCGATAAAGCACAGCTTATTTGAACACTAGTGTGCAAACTTAGTGCTTATTTGCATGGAATTCTATGAACATACTTTCATGATGCTGGAAAGAGCTGGTATACTAGGAATAGTTTGCTCTAAAGCACTCTTGCCCAAACCCTCCTTCAACACTGAACAAAAAATAAAGTTGTAGTAGCTGACTATTTCTCATGTGTTTGCCAAATCTAATCCAATTCTGAAATAAGACGCACAATCATAAGTTTGAGGCCACTCCCCAAGCCACTTGATCTATCACCACCAAATTAAAATAAACACGATCTCAAGTATAAACCTATTAGTGCAGTCGCCAGCAGAGTTCACGAGCACCCAAAAAATGTATTTTTTTCACCTATATTTTTGAAATCCTGAATAAATGTTCTTTTAAAATCGCCAATGTTTCCACCCAATTTCCGGTTGTTTTGGCGGAAATCGGGGATTCCCCGACGAAACGGTGTCGAATTTTTTCGCTGAGGTAGGGTTGATTGGATTCTAAAAATCGTATTTCTGTATCAAGCAAACAGTCGATTTTAGATTCAAACGAAAGAGGAAGATAATTGCAAACTTTTCGTAAAATAATTTTTGGATTGTTTTATTATGACGTCACGATATGGTTGATTGATTCCAAATTTTTACAAAAAATTTTGAATTACAGTGCATATCGTTAGTTATTACAGCCAAAGTTGACGGAATAATGTCATGAAAGTTGCAGCATCGATAAAACAGTTTCTCACCGACAAAATGACACCAAAATGACATCTTTATGGTGTCATTAGAGAAAACTACGTAGTAAAATGCAAAATCGAGTAGACGCGCTTTTCAAACAAATTGCACGTGACAGCGAGTATTTTGATCGCGGCGCTGCAGTTTAAGTAGCCAAGATCAAAGAATATCAATTTTACCGTCGTAAACGCACAAAATGACGTTTGTATTAAAACTTTTTTACAGTGTGAGTGCATGAAGATAAACTCTGTTCAAAATTTAAGAGCAAAATAAGAACAATTTTATTCTCAGTGCAAGAAAAACTTTTCAGAAGTTTTTAAAAATTTTATTGCTATTTTGAGGCAAAGCATAATATTGCACTAGCAAAATGTTCAGTCACATTGTTTCGAAAAGTCATAAAGTTGGTAGAGTATGAATAAAACGGTATTTAAGTGTTGTTTCTAACATTTTCTTATTAAAAGGTATCAAATATTTACGGAAAACAATATTGTCACCAGCGAAAAAGCGTGGATAAGCTCATTCAGATGTTTTAATTTTCTGTGTTGTCCTGATCGGACTCTTTGTTCGCAAAAGTGTCTTATAAAATAACTAATGAATTGTTTGCTGCAAAAGATGTTTGATTATTTGTGTAAAATAGTGCACAATTTTCATATCAAATTGCCCCTCGTATAATCAAAAAAAAATTGTGATCTTCAGTATCTAAGAACATTAAAAATTAAAAATTAAAATCTTAGAAAGAAAATATCAACAACATTAGGTAATTATTTTATCAATGCCAATTTGCTTTGATCAAGAGACAACAAAAGACCTTCCTATCTTTGTGTCGAACTGCTATTTTCCTACATGTTTATTACAAGTAATGGAAACTCCACATTACGTCTTTTCTGATCGTCAAGCAGAAGAGCTGTGAATTCGAATCTTTATAGTTTAGCTCGATTGGGGATCGAACCAGAGTCTATACAGCTTTTTTGTGAGTATAATTTGTATCATCCACCAAGTGCGGGGTCTTTAAACAAACATTTTTAGAAGCACCGGTAATTATTTGAAATCATTAAACGCATACGTAGCCGTGTTACGGTAAGCGTGACATTTGACCACAAGTGACGTAATTACTAGGTTTAAATTGAAGCCCCCCTTAGCCAAGTTACTTCGAAAATTAACCCAGATACGCTTTTTAACGTGCTTTGAAAACCAAGAGAAGCTAAGGGGGCTAAGTAATAAAATGTTTCGTAAAGCATTTTTGTAAGAAATCAACAGAGTTTTGCTATCCTTCTCTGTAAGTAGTCTAAGAGTAAGCATGACCTATAATAAGAGACAAATTTTAACCAAAGAAGGATAATTTGTGTAGTTTATTCTTCAGTAAAGTTAAGAGCAAATGAGGCTGAAAATTTAAGAACAACCAGCCTCAACCCAAAATTTACGGTTCTTAAAAAACAAAGTATATTGGGAAGACTTCTGGCTTCACAATGCGTCCTACCATAATTTTGCTGAACGAATGCATAACTTAGGCGTAGCCAGGATTTTTGATTGGGGGAGCCCCAAACCACAAATCACATGCAATGACCTCATCAGAAACTTCGAAAGAGGAATTTTTAGTGGGGGCAAAGATATCGTAAAATGGAAGATCAGAAGCCGTGGTCTGGTGTTGGCTCGTAACTAGGAATTTGTTCAAGAAGAGGCATTAAACCAATAGATAAAATGCAAAAATGTCTAAATTGGGAGACGTGTTTGAATAAAGAAGTGCACCGTAATTCAAACGTATCACAAACGGGGATCTGGGGGCGGAGCCCTCAGCCGCCGGAGGCTATGTGGGTCTGGAGGCAAAGCCCGTAGCCGCTGGGCGATTTTTCGTAATTTTTTGGAAAAAAAGCTATTTTAATACCATTGGAGCACATTTCACTCGTATTCAGAGCCATTTAAAAGTTCTAGGTTTTTAACATTTGAAAGGCAATTGAAAATATTAAGTTGTTCAGTCCACCTTTTACTTGCAATTTAAGTCCAAAACACGTTTAAAATCTTGGATTTTGGGGTTAAATTTTGTTAGTGATTTGTCCCAGGTCGGGGGAAGTAATGTACATGCCTCCTGCAATTTATTTAGCAGTAAATAAAGATCCAGTCGAATATTTTCCTTAGAGATTGTTTTGTCATGAAAACAACCAGTTATAGGAGTACATGTATGGCCAGGGGGCCCAGGTCCTCTCAATTCAAAAAATTGTTCAACGAGCATTCCCCTTACTGTAGCTAATTTTTTTCAGAAGTATTTTGTTGCATAAAAACTGGCGAGGTGGAGGTGAATTGTTATTGAAAAATGTGCAATAGATAGTTACGCCTACAAACCATATTATTGCCCGGGCCGGATTTACTTTGAGTTGAGCTCCTGGCATTCTAAGATTTTTGCAATATTTTCCTGCCAAATACAGGTGAAGACCAAAAAAAAAGTTTTATCTGAGCGCGGGGCCCATGTCACTACGAGCCATGTGTTAAGTCCGTCCCTGGCTATTGCATTACGTTCATAAAAAGGTTAGATGAGGGCCTCAGTTAGCAACTTTTAGGATAAAAACCCATAATTTTACTCGGGCTATACGTTTAAATTGATTGGCAAACCTTAAATTGAAGGGGCCCCGACCCCCTGGATCAATATTATTGTTAATTACTGCTGTAGAAGTGTACTGTTGTACGCGAAGATGCTAAAAGAAACTGAAGAAGCAATAGTATTTTTTGTGACATTTCATCATTGGTAGCATGTCAGTTGGGGGGGGGCTAACTACGCCTATGAAAGAATGTGTATAAGATCCAAATCTTCTGAAGGCATGAGACTAATAATAGAATTAGCATCGCTGAACGGTTTTTCACTACTCCATCACGCTCCTAGAAATATTTCAGACACCCCAAACCACACTGCAGGTTTCCTGCCTAATGACCCTGGCACACTACGTAATTGCGTATATTGCAAGTCCACCTGCCTGAAGTTGTCCAAACTCAAATTCTCGATGACGTATACACCCGTTTGATAAATTTGATTGTAATTTACTGACCCAATGTAAAATAAAGTAATTAAGCAGATGGTCCCAGGAGTTTGCAAGGTATAGCTATGGGCTACTTTCACAGAGCAGCCGGTAGAAAGAGAGCTGGCGAGTGCAATCGTGACGCTTTTTAGTGAGAGGAACCCTAATTAAATGAAGTCTTGTATGGCTCTTCACTTAATTTTTGCACAAAGTAGTGGCGTTTGGCTACAATGTGTTTAAATAATGAGTCGGTTGATCATGCTAACACGCCATAGGAACCAAAACCACGGAAGGGATTAGGAAGCGGAGCTCTCAGCAGCTGCTGAAATCCAATCAGACTTATTAAGGGGACTAAAGAAATGGCCTTTTGTGATAGACAAATTTCGTAGATCGTTCCAAAATAATTTTAGTCGAAAGATGTTTAAAAACGGCTGACACATTAAGTATACTATATTATAAACCATTAACAATTGCAAAAAGACCTGTTGCTGCTTCATTTTCATACACGACAACTTGGTTTGAGTTTGAGTTTTACAATGTCTTGATGACTTTTTCTTCAATCTACATCTACTGTATTAAAAAAGTGAGTAAACCAATTTTGAAAACAGTGCGCGACAAAATAAAATTTTAAATCTTACAAACAAACTGCTTTTCCGTAATCGCAATCGTCAGGATTGTTTTGATCAAATAAAAAAAGTGCATAAATAGCAGGGGCTAGCATCACTGGCTTAACTGACGGGAGGGGGGGCGCGAGGCAGGGAAGAATTTTCCTCCAATGTGGGTCCCTTTATAAATTATGGCAACAAAGTTTGGGGGAAAAACAAACGACAAAAGCGGAAAGTCTTCACCTAAAACTCGACGGAAAAAAAGCAACCGATTTTCGGTCAAGACCCTTTTTAGACTTTAACTAAATTTGACGAAAAAAAGCACCAAATCTTCGGTAAAATTCTTTTTTCTTCACTCAAAATTGACAGAAAAACGTGGAGTGAATTTCTAGTTAAGTTTTCCATGCCCTCTGGCTCTAACCTCTAGTTACGCCACTGGCTAGCATGTAAGTTTCCTACGTATACTGCAAGCACATTACTGTACACCTTACAGCAACAATAAAAATTTAACACTTAACAGACTGTTTTATTCGTTGAAGTAGTCAACGCTAGGAGTGCCTTTTCTTCAAGAAATTTTTTGTATATTTTGAATGAGATGATCTCAACACCGGGTAAAACGATCTGAAATGATAAACATTTCATTTTTAGAGTATGGTGAATACGGTGTTTGTGAATAATTATTACCCCTTAAAATGGAGTCAGTGATGTTTTAACAGTAAAAATCGGTTAATATCTCCAAATGCGGAGCCATCAGTTTTCTCAGCAACGCCCCCCCCAAATTTTTTAGATCCTTCGCCCATCAACTTACGATTTTGTAAAGGATTGTGGGTGGTGACAGCGTTACCGCTATTTCTTACAAGTATTTGCTGTATGAACAACAATCAAAATAGCTTTTGTAACAAGCAATTCATTAGTTATTTTATAAGACACTTTTACGAACAAAGAGTCCGATCAGGACAACACAGAAAATTAAAACATCTGAATGAGCTTATCCACGCTTTTTCGCTGGTGACAATATTGTTTTCCGTAAATATTTGATACCTTTTAATAAGAAAATGTTAGAAACAACACTTATATACCGTTTTATTCTTACTCTACCAACTTTATGACTTTTCGAAACAATGTGACTGAACATTTTGCTAGTGCAATATTATGCTTTGCCTCAAAATAGCAATAAAATTTTTAAAAACTTCTGAAAAGTTTTTCTTGCACTGAGAATAAAATTGTTCTTATTTTGCTCTTAAATTTTGAACAGAGTTTATCTTCATGCACTCACACTGTAAAAAAGTTTTAATACAAACGTCATTTTGTGCGTTTACGACGGTAAAATTGATATTCTTTGATCTTGGCTACTTAAACTGCAGCGCCGCGATCAAAATACTCGCTGTCACGTGCAATTTGTTTGAAAAGCGCGTCTACTCGATTTTGCATTTTACTACGTAGTTTTCTCTAATGACACCATAAAGATGTCATTTTGGTGTCATTTTGTCGGTGAGAAACTGTTTTATCGATGCTGCAACTTTCATGACATTATTCCGTCAACTTTGGCTGTAATAACTAACGATATGCACTGTAATTCAAAATTTTTTGTAAAAATTTGGAATCAATCAACCATATCGTGACGTCATAATAAAACAATCCAAAAATTATTTTACGAAAAGTTTGCAATTATCTTCCTCTTTCGTTTGAATCTAAAATCGACTGTTTGCTTGATACAGAAATACGATTTTTAGAATCCAATCAACCCTACCTCAGCGAAAAAATTCGACACCGTTTCGTCGGGGAATCCCCGATTTCCGCCAAAACAACCGGAAATTGGGTGGAAACATTGGCGATTTTAAAAGAACATTTATTCAGGATTTCAAAAATATAGGTGAAAAAAATACATTTTTTGGGTGCTCGTGAACTCTGCTGGCGACTGCACTATATTGCTATCCCAAATTTCAAGTTTCTAGATTCATGGTTGTGGAGTTATAGCATAAACAAGAAATTTTGCAAACAAAAAAAAGAAAAAATCTAAATCTCGGAACTCTAACATTTTGAATGTGGGAACTAAAACTACATTTTCAGGTGGTATGAAAAACAAAATTGCTTTTCTTCTCCTGCAGTTACTCTAGGCCTATGCGGCTGTTGAAAGCTAGAATCAGCTTTTTTTGCCAAACTAATCTTTTGCCAAACTAGGTCACTATTTCGGTTGTAACAAGTTCTTGATATAATGGTACAGCTCAATGCATGATCACTAAATTAGCTCATTAGTCGTTACTATTTTGAGAGAGAACACCTTAGTACCTAACTGTTTGGCGTCCGCAGTCCGCACTGCGCGGCAAAACTGGGCAAAATTTTACACGGTACCCGCGCGGCGCGGCCGCATGCGGCTGCATATTTCCGCATACGCTGCGCAGTTGATATCTCTAGACAGGATGTTTTCAAATTTAGAATTTTTTTTATAACATAATGCCATTCTCACATTATTGCAAATTTGACTGCGACTCAACTCGCGGGGAAATCTCTGTGCAGTTTTCATACAGTCTCCGCAAGGTTGTAAAGCAATGACGAATCCTTGTAGAATGCGTTGTGAGATAATTACTACTTGTACAGAACATCAAAATTCTTCATTTTTTGATAAAAATGTGCTAATTGGAGAAAATGAAACTAAAGAAAAAATTTCCATTCTAGAAACAAATTTTCATTTTCGTTAAGAAGAAAAAGTTTTAGTGGCAGCTTCACTCAGTTTAGTAGCAAAATAAACACGCAACTAAGATTTTGCTGAATGGGGAGATGGCTTGAACCAGTCGACGAAACGGACGAACAAAAACCAAAAGTTGAAAAAAAAGCTAGATGAGGAATGGGTAAGTTCGGCATTATACACAAATTTTTAATCTTTCAAGCAATTGATTACCAAATTACCACCATAGAAAACCCTGTTTTACACGGTAGAGGGCAAAATACAGCTTTTTTTTGTTATAAATATATGCGAAATCAGGTTTTAGGGACTTCTGTTTAGGAGTCAAGTAGAGTGCATGGCCTTCCCTTCACGTACGAGTAAAAAGCATTGGTCAAATACCCCGTGTAAAATAGAGTTAACTATAATGCATTTTTGTTATACAGTAGAGGGAACACACAATGTAGATAAATAACAATGCAATATGTTATTTGGAAACAGAAAATAAACATGTATTTAAATCATTTAAAGAGGCGGTAGGGCATTGAATTTGATCAAAAATAAATCGCTATATTTTGTTGATGTATATTTTTTACAGTTTGTTATGAGCACGAAAACATGCAAATCTTGTAAATACTGAGGTTCTTCTGTTCAAGACAACCGTGTCTTGAACTGGCTGCGTTATAACCGTATAACGCAACCTTAAATTCTCGTGAGAAACTAACTTCGTAGATTTCTCGATTTGCGCCGTCCATCTTTGAAGCAAAACTACACACCGATTTTTCCCAAAAAATCTTTTTTGACAAACTGCATCAGCTCCGGAATACAGCGCCCGTGGTAGATCACTTCCAAAGTGGATAAGGTTTGGATTAAAAAGCGAAATCGCTCTGGGGTTAAAATCAGCCGCTCGCTGGCTGCACAAAATACTACAATAATTTGAACATGTGGGTCTCCGATATATAAAGCCAAGTTGATAAAGCATAGCAACAGCCAAAACAAATTAGTCATCACGTTGTTTTCCGAATAGCTGGTCACTCAATTTCCGATGCGGGGGCAGTTATTTGTTATGAAAAACAACGGGGGTTAAAGAGAATCGAACAACTCAATCAAATTAACGCAACTTATGTCATAACCAACGCATTACTATTCTTTTTACAGTCCCAAAACATATTTTTCTCTCCCAAGGGTTAGTCATGCTTCGTAAACATATTGCTTCTAGCATTTTCAGCAAATACGTCATAAAAAAAGGTCTGTGTTTTGATTTTGTACACTTCTTAAACAAAATAATTACTCAAACGCCGAGCCCATTATTTTCCGGTTTCCAGAATGTCACTTATTTATCTATACACGCTAAGTCGGTCGCACTAACAGTAAACAAGCAAAATTGAGCGTTAATATTTAGCATGCACGATGAGCAGTTCTGTTCGCATTTCGACTTCGACTATTTTCAATAATACGGGCACAATTTATGGAACATCTTCATGGTGCGTTACTTTTTTACTTGATGGGTTTTTCAAGCGAGGAGGAAACTTATACGAAACAAAGGACCCTAAAACACCATTATACACCAGCAACATCTTTCCCTTTTCCCGTGCCGGAGGAAATGAGACAGGCACAAGCCCACTAACTGGGCACGCGTCAGCAAGACTCAGACGCCACGATCCGAGGCGGGGACGAGAAGCCGTAAATGTTGTTGACATAAAATTAGGAATTAAGAGTATGAGTTTTTGGTTAAAAAGATTCACGACTTCAGAAACGCAAACTGGAAAAACCTGAATTTTTTTGACAAACAAGATTTCAAACTTGTTAAACAAGGCTGAACTCGGACTCAAACTTTAACTCAAAAAAAAATCGATCAAGCTCTCAGCCTTGGACTAAAGACGTCTTTAAAATGTTTAAATTTTAGTGTTTTTCAAACTTCAAATACGCAAACTGTCCAAATATACTGTACTGCAAAATCATCAAATTTGCGAAAAAAAAAAAGATTTTTTAAAACAATTAAAAAGTAAAGAAGGTACTTCATATTATGTTTTTTTTTCAAAATTACATTCCAATTTTACGAGTGATTCTTAGAGTACTGTTGCAAATTAGCTGCAGCGGCTATTGAGCACGTTGCCAAAGATGGTCCAACGTGTCACCATGGCGCAAATATACGATTGGGCTTCTAGCCAGGAACTGACCGGTGATATCAGCTGAAATTGTCAATGCAATGGCTTGAGGTGCGACAGGTGTTTTACACTCTAAGAAAATATGTAGAAATATAGAGAATAAAAGATAAATCATGTTCAAGCCAAGCATAATCTACAAACCATTAAATATTGGCTGATATGTTTCTAGGATAATTCCTTTAACAGGTGACAGATCTTGCGGTTATTCACTATATGCCTCTGCTAATAGGAGTTATGGTATACAAATACTGAAATACCAACAAAGCTGTTTTATGGCATGTTTACAACAGCTTTCCACATAAAACCATCAAAGTGCTTGAAAAATAGCACCCCATTTCAGTAAGCCTCTAACATTATGAAGTATCATTGAGTACTGCAAAAGATAAGGTTTCACTGTAGGAGTGCTCAACTAGTGTGAGACAAAAAGCGATAAAGTGAAGGAGTCAAAAAAAAACAACCCCAAAAAAATGAAGCAAACATATTTATTGAAACTTCAACTTTCTATTCATTTAGTTTGATTCAATATCTTCTCAGTCTGGGAATTTGGGGTTCATCTTGCATTTGATTTACACGCTATAACGTAAGTTTGAGACTTGCTAAACTCACTTTTTTGAATATCTATCTGGATTTTTTTCTAGTGAGTGCGTGAGTAGATGAGCGAACAAAAAATTATACAATTTATAATAATTGAAAAAAAAAGGCTTAAAATTACCGGCCAGTTGATCGAGCTGTAACGGATTTATCTCTCAAGGTGCGTTTAGACTGGACGCGAAGCAACGCAAAACAACGCGAAGCAACCAAAAATGACGTCATTGACAGCTCGTGAAGGCTGCAACCGGTCGCAACCTTCGCGAGCAGTTGCGCACCATTGCTTGCTTGCAGGCTGTAGTAAGATAACCTACTAAATCACTGATTGGATTTTTACGATCGCAGTTTGCTTGGAAAGAATTTAAATAGTATGTTTGTATGGTTTAGCGCCTATTATCAGTCCAAAGAGTAGGTTGTTGGCAAGATTAGATGCCAGATAGCCCTAGGCTAGCCAAGCTAATTTGGCCGAGTTAGCCTACTAGGATATTTTTCTATTGTTAGCCTTTAAGAAACTAAAAATGCAATGCCTCGCTAAATTTCAATATCATCAGTTAAATCTAGACAGCTAAGGCTTTAAATCCTAGAGTGCTTTTTTATAGCTATGCTTGATCTCAGAGCAACATTAACCCTTTGAGGGATATTGGTACATATGTGTACCATGCGCATTTTTTAATTTTTTCAGCGCAAGGTTTAGCATTGTGCACCGCAAATGTGATTTATAGCTACCTTACACAGTTGCAAATAAAATATCTTTCTAAAACGGCAACACGATTTTCATTTCTAGTAAAAATTTTGGCAAGCTTTTGATGTTTATAGGCTAATCGTTAAAGCGAAATTTAATCGTATCAAACGTAAACAAATCGCGCATATTTCAAATAAATTTAACTTTTTCTAAGAAAGGAAGTCTTGCTACATCATTTTATGCGTTTTTGTGAAAATACAAAACATTTTTCTGCCAAAACTAGCTTGTTTTTCATCATGGTACACATGTGTACCATTGTCCCTCAAAAGAAATATTGGTATTGATATTTGCCAGTAAGCAAAACCTACACTTCAAAGAATTGATAGCAGTCTATTGTTGCGTATTTACGATAGAAAGTTTATTAGTTTCGAAGCAAAGGAAGAGGTTACGCAACTGTTAGAATGTTTGACTAGCCTACCAGTTAATACCAGTAACGTAAGTTTTCACAAATGCAAGAGGCTTAGGCTACTGGTCAGCAGGTACAGTAAGATCATACCTGTACGCATTACTAGTACAGAATCGCATAGCATACTTGTTGCTTTGCAATTCAATACTTTTCAGAGCTGAGTGTATATTTTGCATTGTTGAGTGTATATTTTTTGCATTTTAGCTGCATTTTGAGGTATTGTGGTCAGGTAACTTATTAATATACTATGTCTAATAATAAAGACAAAGTTTTTCATCTAAATGCTGCTGAAGTCAATCAAATATTATTTTGTGATGAGAGCGATACAGAAGATGCACTTCCACTTGATGATGAAGATATAAACTTTTTAGAAAGTGACATGGATCTGTTGTCGATAAATAGGCCTAATGCTGGTGGCCAAATGGAAGTTGTTATTGAATCTTCCTCCATGACACAAAGACCTAATCAAGATGGTACTGACTGCCAGTCTACTAGAATGACTACTTCTGAATCAGAATCACCTTCAACTTCATCATTACCATCTGCAACAACAACAACAACAACAGTGAGCACAGACACAACTTTCAAATGGAAAAAAATGTCAAAAATGAGGCAAAAAGCTCTTGCCGAAAAACGCTTACAACAACAACCCGCTGAATCTGATTTTGGTGAAATACTTTTGGAGCTAGAGGCTGAAACTACACCATATCAAGTATTTGAGAAAATAGCTAATTTTGATGCATTTTTGACTGATATTGTTATTCCGCAAACAATTTTGTACTGTCAACAAAAAGGCCATGTATTCACAACAACTGTAGAAGAAATGAGAGCTTTTTTCGGCATGCAGATCGTAATGGGCTATCATGCGCTACCATGTATCCGTGACTATTGGTCGACTGATCCTACCTTTGGAGTGTATTATATTGCAAATATTATGCCGCTGAAAAGATTTGAAGAATTGCGTGCCTATCTGCATTTTAATGACAATGATTTGATGAAGCCAAGGGATCACCCACATCATGATAGAGCATTCAAAATCAGGCCTGTACTTGACCACTTCAATAAGTGTTTTATTGCAGGTATGTCAGCTACAGAAGAACAAGCAATTGATGAACATATGATTAAGTTCAAAGGTCACAATATATTGAGACAGTACGTAAAAGGAAAGCCGGTGCAGTGGGGTTTCAAACTTTGGTGTCGCTGTGATTCTAAAACGGGATATTTATTTCAATTTGACTTATACACTGGAAAAAGAGCAACAATATTGAGCACGGATTGGGCGAAGGTGTGGTGTTGACACTAACTGAACAAATTCGAGGTTTGTACTGCCAGGTTTACATTGATAACTTTTTCAATTCTCCACAACTACAATATAATCTTCTGCAAAATGGTATCTTGAGTGCTGGAACTGTTCGCATCAGTAGGAAAAATTTGCCAAAGAGTGAGCTGCTTCCTAGTGACAAAGAAATGGCTAAAGGAGATATGGTTTGTATGAGCAGCAACAACATTTTTTTCACCAAATGGATGGACAACAAAGCGGTACATATGCTGTCAAACTTTCTTGGTATCGATCCTATTTCACAAACCCACCGCAAGTCAAAAGGAACAGCTGAAAAAGTTGCCATCAATTCTCCAGCTGTTGTTCGGGAATATAATAAGCACATGGGTGGCGTTGACCTGATGGACCAGAAAAAAGTCACATATCAATTTGATCATCGATCGAAGTACAAGTACTATTTACGTGTTGTCAATGACATGATTGATATTGCAGTGGTCAATGCTGAGATCATATACAACAAAGTGTGTGATCCTAGTGACAAGTTGGACTCAAAAAATTATCGATCTGCCATTGCTCAAGCATTGATCGGCTGCTATAGCAGTCGAAAGCGTGAAGTGTTATCCAGTGCAAAAAACTCAAGACGTTCAAGTCTAAAGAGACACAGCAATGATACAACACCACATACCATGAAGAAAGTGGACAAACGCCAACGTTGCAAACTTTGCACTAGCAACAAAATTCAAAACAGAACCAACAATGTTTGTGTGGAATGCAATGTGCATCTTTGTTTTCTAAATGGCCGGAACTGTTTTGCTTTGTATCATGGCTAAAGTTTGTTTTATTTTGTTCATCACATTTATTTGCATGCCAACAAAGTTTGTTATTGTGTCATAGTAAGAAGAGGAAGTGTTGTAATCAGGGTGCAGAATATTACCACAATCCTGATATAAACTAGAGTATAAAAAATGTTAACTCTAATAACTCCTAAATGGTAGATATAATATACCGTAGTCTTATCAAATGAAACGTCCACACCTCCTTCATTCATCAGATAAAAAAAATTTTCCATCCATATGATGTAGTTGTAGCTAAACTGTTGTAAAAAATATGCTAACTTAGCGCTTCTTTTTCCAAAAACTTTCTTTTTCTCCGAACATCAGATAAAGAGCCTCAGCTCCTCCAGACATCGGTAGAGGAGCATCTGCTTATCGAGCCATTAGATGAGAAGTCTTTAAAATAGAAGAAGCGTTTGTGTCTTAGCTATGCTAGAAATACCCACTCCCCAGGCATCGGGTGGGAAGCCTCCGCTCCTCCAGACATCCGATGAGGGACATCCAACATAAGATTGGTAATCACTATTGCGTATTTTGAGGAGGAATTGGTGCCAGGCTCCCCCCTTCAGGCTTAAAAAAATTTGCTTTTTTTTCAAAAATCACGCTTTTTTTCAAAAACAGCCAAAATTTTAGGCAGGCCCGCACCTTCATCAGAAGCTCTTTATAATGGTTATTTTACCACCTTAGGGGGCCAAGTGCCTGTAGTTTTCAAAGATTTTTGATGAAAATCATAAGATTATTACTTTTTTGCAAGAAAACTCAAACAATATTTTTGGTGGCGGGGGATTCGCACCCTCAATATTTGTTTTTAAAAAATGTATGGTGCTCCCCCCCTTCGAAAATTCTGACAACGCTACTCGCTATCACTGGTTATGGATTTTTCCCGACTGAAACTAGCGTGTATCTGTCGTAATTCAGTTTAAAACGTTTGCATACTGATATGCATAATTTGAGGTTTTTCGTGAAATTTTCCTTTGAGGGACAATGGTACACATATGTACCATGCTATATTATAATAAATAAACAGAAAATTAAAATTTTTTTTTTTTTTGCGATCTAGACATTAACTGTAGCTCAAAAATCATCAAATTAATAAAATTTGATTTGCAGAATTTTTATGATCCTTAAAGGGTTAAAATAAATTCACCAAAACAGTAGGCCTAGCTTCACGACATCTAGCTTTTAAAACAAAATTTTTTATTCTCTGCAGCATAGCAAAAGCTACTGTATCAGCTTAGTTGTTTTTTTGACTGAGCAACTTTTGTTTTTTTATCTTCAACTAACATGGTGTTTTTTTGTAGAATGTCAAATAACCCAACAACCGGCTAATTTTGAATGTGTTGGTAGTGTTTTTGCTCATTGTTTGTTAGCTTGATGCTTTAAAAGTAACCATAATTGAACAATTGCTCGAATACTGGAAAATTCGCAAAGTTTTTTCGCTGTCTACTTGGGTAAGCCAACTTTGTGAATAAAGCTGTATTTAGAATTGATTTCAAGCCGCATACGAGAGCTAGATAGATACAAAAAAATCATAAAATTTTCATGAAGTTTTGGATTGGCCTAATTAGTAATTACCAGAGGTGGAGTCCTCGAGGACGTCCTTGAGGACACATTTTGAAGTCCTTGACCTAGGCCGCGAAGCCTCAAGTCCTTGAACTTGGCCTCGAAGCCTTAGGTTCTCGAAAATTGCCCTGTCCTCGGCTCGAGGACAGCACTATTTTTTGAACCGTTGAATTTTTGTTGGAAAACGCCAGAATCCTCGCGGAAAATTTGCAAATACCTTTTTTGCTTTCCGCAATTGGAGCATAGGCTTAGCCAAGCGGGCCTCCCCCCCTTAATTAAAATTTCACCAATGACAAAAATGTGACAAAAAAGCCTATTGTTTCTTCAATTTCAGTTTCTTTTTACCATTTTTCGTTTACACCAGTAGCGAATAGAGTTATAAGTCGGGCCGGGCTTTTCGGGTCGGGTTCGGGCCTTAAGTTGACAAAAATTTTGATCTTAATTCGGGCCTGAAACGTAGTTTCTGTCTTAGGTGCACAAAAATATAATCAAAATAATTTGGCAATACTGCTTAATCTTTCAGTCGTAACTTAACTTTCGGATTTTTTCGGGCATGATTTGAGCTTCAAATTAGTTTTCGGGTTCGGGCCGGGTTCGGGCCTAAGCTAGTCGGCCCGTTTACAAGTCTGTAGTGAACAACAATATTGAAGACCAGGGGCCCCGGGACCTCCTCAAATCAATTTTTGCCAGCCAATTTAAACGTAAACCTGGAAGAAATGGATAGCTTTCGTCCTAAAAGTTGCTATCTCAAGATCACATCTAGCCTTTTTATGAACGTAATGCATTAACCTAGGCCAGATATACCACAATATGGCGCAGTACCAGCTAAGAGCCCTGCGCTCAAATCTTGAGACTTTTTATGGTCTTCACCTACATTTGGCAGAAAGATGTTGCAAAAATCCCCATAGTGCCAGGGGGCCCAGCGTGATGTAAATTCGGCCAGGCAATAACATGGTTAGTAAGCTTAACCATCAATTGTACTATTTTTCAATAACAATTCATTAAGTCACCTCCACCTTGCCAGTGTTTACGCAAAAAATACTTAAAAAAAATTAGCCATGGAAAATGCTGATTGAACAAATCGTTGAATTTCAATTAATGGGGCCTGGGCCCCCTGACCTAACATGCACTTCTATAACTGGTTATCTTCATGACAAAACAAAAATCTCCAAGGAAAATCTTCGAGTGGGTTTTCATTTACTGCTAAAATGTTGCACGAGACAATGCACCTTATTTTCCCCTATCTGGACCAAATCACGTGCAATTAAACTTTAAAACCAAAATGCAAGACGTTAAACGTGCTTTGGACTTAAATTGCGACTAGATGGAGGATTAAACAATTTAATTTTTTTAATTGGCTTTCAAATGTCAAAAATCTAGTGCTTTCAAATGGTTCTAAACATTTGCGAAATGTGATTCAATGGCATCAAAATAGCTTTTTTTTCCAAAAAATTACAAAAAATCGCTTAACAGCTGGGGGCGAAGCCCCCAGACCCCCAAAGCCTCCGGCGGCTGGAGGCCCTCCCCCAGACCCCCCGTCTGTGATACGTTTGAGTTACACTGGCTTTCTCAAAACGTCTCCAAAGTTACGTATTTGCACTTTTCAACTATATTAGTTTAAGCCCTCTCCCTTTGCAAAATCCTGGTTAAGTGCCAACAGGCAAATTTTTGATGACGTCATTGCATGTGATTTGTGTTTTAGGCCTCCCCAATCAAAAAATCTGACTGCGCCTATAAACTGGAGATTGCCTGAAAAACTTTTTTGAAGACCTTTTTTTGGAGAACACTTGCGCCTGTGCACTTGGTCCTTGGCCTTGGCCTCGAGTATTCCTGTCCTTGGCCTCGAGAAGGTCTGTCCTCGGAAAAGATGTCCTTGGCCTTCGCCTCGAATTTTTTTTTGTGTCCTTGGCCTTGGCCTCGAGCCTTTTGTCCTCGACTACACCTCTGGTAATTGCTTCTGTGAATGGCAACAAACATGGAATTTTTTCTCTTGAATGTCCTCTTAAAAGTCTTCTTGTTCCTGAAGGTTTGTGACAGTGATCAAGTTGAACTGGAAGCAATGGTTTTGGACTCTCCCAAGTTTTATAATGAAGAATATTGTAGTGATTTTTCTCTACAGTCCTATGTGATGAAAATAGAAGTGTCATGTGTGTTATAATCATTTACTGTGTCTTTGTGTAAAATTTGAATTTAGTTATTTGTGAATTTCAAAACATTTTTTAGTGTCTCTTAAAATTTAAACTGCCTTATAATGGTGAATAAAATGACAAAGTAGACAATTTTAAGTCTGAAGTTCAATCATTACAATTACAGTCAGTGTAATCTGATAGAACTAGAAAGCCAATATATATCTCATGAGTAAAAAGTGATAGTTCTACTTTTTGCTGAGTTTATTGTTATTGGTAGAGAAGTAAAGCTGTCAAGGAAGCCTATAAATATTGTTCCATTTTCATCAGTCACCACCAAACAAAAAACTTTATACAGCATTTATAACAATAATTGGAATGGGGAAGGAAGCATTAGTTATGTGGATGATATGAGAACTAACAGCAATTTTATGCAGATGCTGACTTACAATTTTTACATGAAAAAATCCAAAATGTTTTTTTATCAGAGGCATGATCAAAAAACTGCTAAGAAGGGGGCCTGACCCTACAGCTATAAATTTGTCTGTATCTTACAAACGGTGGTTTGGAGCGAAGCCCTTTGAGGTAGAGGTAAACGTGTGGCGGTCCTTCTTCCAGACTGTCACGGGAGGGGCCACAATTTCCTTCCAGCTTGATAAATTTACTCTATTGATTGTATGTTCTTCATTTTATTGTTTGTTACCAAAAGAAATTCACAGATATTATCACAATCGTTGATTAAATAAGATGAAATTTCTTTGTTGCTTATCCTGCCACGTTGGCAGCCAAAAGAGATAGACTCATTGTTAATCGTTGCGTCATAGAAAAAAGAGTTGCCAAAAAAAAATATAATTACGAAAGACGGAGTTAGCCGTATTCCCACAATACCCCCCACCAAGGCATCGGACGATTGGTGAAATCGACCGAAGCCTGAATGACGAATCTGTGGGAATGCAAAAAAAAACTTGTAACAAAGAAACGACCTAATGTAAGCACAGCGGAACAATGAAACAAGCAAATGACACAACAAAAAAACAGGCACAAAGAAAGGAATCAGCCTCCGCTTTAGGCTGGGGACAAAAAAAAGAAAAGTTGAAAAAAAGTATCCAATGGGTGGTTGAAGGAATAATCTTTTCGATACAGTTCTTGTTCCAAAGTCCACAAAGGATTGCATATTTCCAGGTCAGACGTCGGTGGCTGCGAGCGAGGGACAAAAGAATTTGAACAACACATTGCTGAAATAATTTGGTATAGAGCAAAAACAAAGTCTGCTCCAAAACTCGAAATAAAAAAAATCCAGGGGTGGAGAAGGGAAGGTGTCCTATTTTGGAGTTTCAAATGCAAAACGGAGAGCAGCTAGGGACCAACCCCCCACCAAGCTTAGCTAAGAAAAAAAGAAAAAGGGTGCGATTACAAAAAAATTGCCGAAAGCGAAACCGATCTCAGCAAAAAAAAAACTGCTGAGCCTAAACCAGGCTACATCCAGCACGTCACAGACACACACAAAAAGGTATCCAGCCACAAGGTTTCAAATAGAAAAGTGGAGTATCAAGAACAGTAACAGCGGTATGATAGCTAAAACTCAGAAGTAAGGATTAAACAGAGAATAAATTTGGAACTCAGCAACCGTACCCGATAAAAAGTCGGCGAGGTCTCCAAAGGAGTCTGGGGTGCACGACCCAGCGCTGTGGACGGTGATCAGTCGTCCACCCATGAAAAACAACGCCGAAAACCCGAGAAAAAAATTCTAACACATCCTAGCCGTGGTTTGACTCTCTGAGCAAAACTGAAATAACCAAGCAGCAACGAGGAAAAACAAAGCAATGAACAATAACGCAGGCGTGATAAGGCTGTAAATCCTCCAAAAGAAAACGGGCGCTTGTACCCAACAAAACTCATGAAAACAAACTAAAGCAGCAAATTAACCGAAAAGGAACTGTTTAGCTTTACAAAGGGACAAAGTCTTCGAATCGAGCGGATTATAGGAGCTCGCATTTGCGGTAGTCGTCACTTAGTCCACGGAAGTTAAAAACTGCTTCGGCTACTTCAAACCATAGCAGGCCGTCATCATCATAGGATTGTGGAAGCTTGATTGGCGCAACCAGCTCTTGAAAGGCAGAAAAATGGGGTGTGCCCGGTAAGGTAGACGAAGTGGGCCAGCTGCCCCTTCCACGGCCAAAAGGAGTTGAGGCCAAATTTGAAAAACTCATCAAAAGGATAGTAGCTACACAAACGGTAAATATTGCTAGGCTAGTAGGCCTACCGTGATACCGAGTCCAGTTCTTTATCGTTGATGTTCTTTGTCCGGTTGGAATTTTCTTGAACTGCATGCAAAGCCAAATAATGATCCAGATGCCGGTGAAATGTGGTCTGACGATCCAGTTGTCGGGGTCACCAATTTGTGGCGGTCCTCCTTCCAGACTGTCACGGGAGGGGCCACAATTTCCTTCCAGCTTGATAAATTTACTCGATTGAATGTGTGTTCTTCATTTTATTGCATTTTACCAAAAGAGATTCACAGATATTATCACAATCGTTGATTAAATAAGATGAAATTTCTTTGTTGCTTATCCTGCCACGTTGGCAGCCAAAAGAGAAAGACTGATTATTAATCGTTGCGTCATAGAAAAAAGAGTTGCCAAAAAAAAATATAATTACGAAAGACGGAGTTAGCCGTATTCCCACAAACGCGACCGTTGCTACGTACTGGTACCGCAAGAAAATGCAAACTAATGAAATGCTCTCGAAAGCCTTTACCTTTGCACTAAACATCGATGAGCGTTTCGCAGGCGAATAAAAAACCGAACGTAGTTTCAGGAGCTGACTTTTTCTCAAAGCAGTTGCTGGTGTTACTGTGCTACATTCTTGTCCTTCGATGATAGTGGCAAATTATGCAAAAATTGCAATGTTTTTTATTTGCTTTCTCCAGCAAAGCAACACAGCAACCTGTTGCACAATTAGCAAAAACTCCATTACATAATTGATGACGAAACCAGCTTTCAGATTCACTCATAGCGTTAGCATTGGGTGTGTTCATAAACAGCACTAAACAGCTAACACAAACAACTCTTTAAGCTTACTACGGATACCACAACATGCTTTCCTGAAAAAAAAATCACATCAAAAAATATCAGTAGTTTAACGCTTTAAAAGTACCTGTAGACTAGCCAATTGGTCTACACTCAACAAGATGGATCTACCAGTACCATACTGTCATTGTCGAAACAGATCATGGCAATTTTTCAGTGAAAGGACCTAAACAAAGCATTGATAGATAGCCTATAGGCTAATAACAACGTTTTTGAAGAAATGACTTATATTTTCATTTCCAAGTTTGATCTACTATACTTTGTTTTTCACTTACTCTTTCACAAACTTTGTTCTCAAGATTGTTTTGTGACCTACAACCTAAGATATTAGTCTAGACTCTTTTTCACGGTTATTGCGTGATAGCATAATACAAGCTCAATCTTCGTTCAAATTCTAGCACGTTATGACGAAACAGAACCTATGATTACTATAATAGCATTTGAATAGTAAAGTACACAACGCTTTCTGCTCATTGAATACATTGAAAAAGCAGGTTATTCGAATTAGCCTACAAAGCGACCAGTCGCAAAGATTAGCAACCACTCGCGAAGGTTGGCAACCTTCGCGAGTGACGTAAGCGACCACTCGCGAAGGTTGCCAACCTTTGCTTCGCGTCCAGTCTAAACGCACCTTTAGAAGGGAGAGGTCTGAGGTTCAAATCTTGGGCCGGTCAAATTGAACACAGAATTGCCTACGGCTCGACAACACCGCAACATACCTTCATAAGGAGCCAGTAGCATAGCCAGGGGGGGGGCTATAGCCTCCCATTGGCATGTCAACCAAAATGCAGAATGAGAAAAACACTACGTTTTTAACACTTTTGAGACTGTTTTATGCACTGGAGTGGACAAAATAGTGATATAAAACATTTTTTGAAACATATATTCAGGGGGAGGCTAATTTTTCACAAATAAAACTAATAAACAAATAAAAAATTTGAAAATTGGTAAACAATAAGCAATCAAATTTGATCGCAAGTGTAAAAATGCTAAATATAGGTGTAATCAACAAATATACTATAAACTAAGGAATAGGGGGGGGGGGGGGGGAACTATTCAGTTTTAGTTAATTACCAATCATTTCTCTCAAATGTCTTTTCATTAGCCCCCCTCCCAATTATTTTTCTGTATAAACTGTATACGAAATAAATTATTCCGTGTGAGTTTTATTGAACTATTGAATTTTATAATTTACCAGCATCTAAACAAGTTACAGCGTAGCCAGGGGGGGGGGGGTTCGTCCCCCCCCCCCCATTGGCCTGTCAACCAAAACGCAGAATAAGAAAAATACCACATTTTTAGCTCTACTGAGACTGTTTTTTTGCGCTGAAACGGACTAAAAAGTGTTTTAAAGCAGCTTTTGGAGCAAATATTCAGGGGAGGGTCTAAATTGTAAAAAATTAAAGTCACAAATCAATAAAAATTTTTAAAACATGCCCAAAAATAAACAATGAAATTTGATCGCTAGTGTAAAAATGCCAAACATAGATTTTATCAATAAATATATTATAAACTCTGAAATAAGGAGGGGGGGCTTTTCAGTGTTAGTTAATTACCAATCACTTCTCTCAAATATCTTTTCATTACCCCCTCCCCAATTATTTTTTTTTATAAAATATAGGCTAGTTTGTGTGAGTTTTATTGAATAATAAGATTTTATGATTTACCATCATGTATACAAGAGAACTACAATGTTATCATTAGCCACCTCCCACATAGCCCAGTAGTGCAATCAGTTGTACTGCCAGTTGCACAGCCAATTTTTATGCCACGTTTTAAAAGCATTATTTTTTACTAAAATAGCCCTAAAATTATGTTATTTTTGCAAAAAAATATAAAAATTTTCGAACGCTGGGGGCTCCGCCCTTACACCCCCGTGCCTCCGGCGGCTGGGGGCTTTGTACCCAGACCCCAGCCTACGGTGGCTGGGGCTCCGCCCCCAGACCCCCATATTAGCCCCCTCATTGCGAATTTCTGGCTACGCACCTGTAAGGAGCTGTGTAGCCAGGTTGCTATGACGCGGAAATGGGCCCCGCAAACTCGTTACATGCTTGGGCGTAATGCAGCGAATACAATGGAAGATTTGATATAACTGGCGGTTTTAAACAAAAGTAATTCGGACATCAAATATTATAAAGCAAAATTATTTTTTGACATTTTTAATGTCGCTGTTACACGTCTATCTACCAGCAAGTAATAGTTAGTGCTCGATGCCTTTTCTCTTTGTTTATGATTTAGAGGATGTCGGCTACTTACTTCTCCAGCAGGTTGTTGCAAAATCCACGCCTCCACAATCCCATATAGGATTAGACGTGTTGCACGTGCAAACAAGCGCGCCATTTGTAGTAGCAAAGTTAATACCGCACACATACAAGGTCATGTGATTATCGAAGTAAGGACCACTAGGGTTGCCATTCATAATCATCCCGTTAGTGAATGCTGGAAGAGTTGTTGGGCGCACTAAGCAAACTAAAGACATGATGTCATTTTTTATGCTTTACTTGGCATTTCTTTGCTGGCCGACATTGTAAATACAATCATTGCACTTAAAGCGTTTTTCATTGTTATTACTGCAATGTCTGTAACTAGCCATTGAGATGAATAATCAGGGCTAACGTAAATGAATTTGCTCTATGTATAATTTACCCGGTTTGCACATGGAGCAAATTGGTAAGCGTAAAAAACAACTGTTTGTGAGGACTTCACAAGCGTAATAGACAACTGTTTGTTCAAAACATCTGCAACTTACATTAATATTGTGATGCCTCACCAGATGCATCGGTGAGTTTAGTTGACTCAAACATCAAAACAGCGACTGAGCGAGCTGTTATTCTTCAATTCTAGTGTAAACTTATTTTGGGGGGAAATGAAGTTAATATGGTAGAGAAAGTCATCAATTTCTGACAATTTGATAACACAAAGCCCATCATAAACATATCGTTTTCAAAATCTAGGGGGTTACTCGAAGCATGATTACTCGAATCGTCTTTTTACTGAAAGTTGGTATAACAATGAACAGCCTCTAGTGCTCCACAGAAACAATGGGTCAGCCCTGTGTTTATAGAAAGTTGCTTGATTCCCAGTGTTAAATTTTTTTCTGGTTTAATCGTTTTCAGTGTTAGTTTTGCCGTGTTTTGATGAGATGCTAATTAGGAAATTTTTTTTATTTGAACCGCTTTCATTCACGCTCCTTTGTCTTTATCTGCCTGTCGTAGTCAATCGTAGCAATGAACTTTTTTTGAGCATTGTTTGAATTTCGTTTTTTGGTACAGTACTTATTCTACTACAGCAATGTGTGGGATCGTTGTTTTGTTTTTTGCTATCATTTGGTAATGAGACTTGCTTTCACTAAAACTGATAGTAATGCTCTGATGAAGCTAGTTGATCTTAATTTGTGAAATGTTAGCAATAAAGTTATTCTTTTGAGTAGCACTTGAGTGATTTTTTGAACCTAGCTTAAACATTAGCAAAACTTCAGAAATTTCTTCTTTGAAATGCTTGGTGTACAACTACATTACAGTTTTTATGCTTGCAATGTTATTGTTCATAATTCAGAGACCACCTTGTGAAATTTATTAGTTCAAAGTTCAAAGTCAACTTTACGTAACGCATAATTTTAAGACTAAATAGCATCATGCTATGCATTTTTAAAAAAGTTTGATGTCTAGTTTCATATTAACTTAAGTCTGATTCTTCCTAAAACAATTTTCTAAAACAATTCTTTCTAAAACAAGATTCTTTCTAAAACAAAAAAAACAACAAAAACAAAATTTTTCTAAAACAACTAAAACAAAACAACTGTATCCCATAATATGACGTCATCCCATAATATCCCAATTATTTCTTATATTTTGTGATACCGTAATGCAAAAAAAAATCGAATTTAATTGGTGAGAAGTACTTTAAAATAATTGCCAAATAATACGCATTTTAGCCTAATGTGTTGAAGTGCCACATCGCAATCATAAATGATTTTTTATTTGTGACGTCATAACGAGGCAGTTTTTTTGGATTTTGGGTTTTTCCCTTCCAATCTTTATTATTCAATTCATACAAATCAATTCAGTAACTAAATCATTTGTTAAAATGAAGAAGAAAAAAGTTAGAAATCCAAATTTAGAGGAGATTTGGTACCTTAAGCAGAGATATTCTAAAAATGGTAAGGCGGTATATGGAGTTTGGAGAGTCATAGTATCGCGTTCGATTTTGGGGGAAAGCAGTAAAAATCAAGATTTAATCAGGGAAAATTTTGGCCAAGATTGCATTAATTAACAAAAAAATTGTTCAAGAAAGTTGGGTCAGAGTAGCAGTAGTTTCTAGTTATTCATATACTGAAGACATTTACAGTTATGCAGTGGTGCATCTCGCAACTATTATTGACTGCAGGTGCTGGCATGTCTTCATAAGATCTTTTTCAGGGTTTGGACGCTATCAGAATGATTGTTTCAACGTTTCAGATAAAAAATCTGTTTAATACTGTTGATTTTATTACATTACTAGCGCTCAGCTTTAATATTACATTACTAGCTGGACATTCAGCAATAAAAAAAAACAGTGTGAATTGTAACTCCTCCATCGTGTGTGCTAGACAAATGGGCAGGTTGCAGCTTGATTCAAAAACTTAAGAGTCCCTTTGCGGCCTCCTGGTAAAGAAACTTAGTGAATAAAGATATAAATATAATTTCAAGAAACCTTAGATCTCGCTAACCGCTTTTTTTTAGTTTCAAAACTTTACTTGTTCAACTTTGCCGGAGGATACGTTGTTTCAATATGCAAAATTCCTCCCGCTTCTCAACTCATTACA